>JAMPIV010019302.1:0-18171 GCA_024509875.1 Oreohelix idahoensis
GAATGAGGGAGGGGGATGGAGGTAGAGGTGTATGTTAAAGTGTGGAGGTGGGTAAGAGACTATATGTTATGGAAGTAATGTATGTGTGTGGGTTAGGAGGGTGGGAAATATTTATGCTATACATTCTTTTTCGCTGAGAGGGGGTGGTTCCGTGTTCCGCCTGGATTGTGGAATTACGCTTGCATAGGGGGCGACTGGTTTAATGTTCCCCATCATTGAAGTGATCTATTGCAACAAAGCCAAGTCCGAAGTATGTAGGGATGACTTGCTCGGTCTGTATTGGACAAAGATCCTGTGTCAATTCATGGCAGTTTGAGAATAGATGCTGTGCTAGTGAGTTATTTCCTTAGACTCTGATACGCTATGAATCACATTGGTTCAGGGTCCCAAATAATTTTATCTGCTGAAGTCCCTTGCGATGTTCAGATCAGTCAGAGGTGGCTCAATAGGCGTTTTTAAAATTCTTGATGTCTATTCTGATGAAAATCCGCATAACGGGACAAAGTGCATTCGCACGATATCCTTTTTGAATTGCGGCCTAGGTGCTCTCTGCGATTTGTTCAATTCTTAGATCAGTGGGTCACAATTACCCTGGAATATACATGGTACCAGAATTCCACTCTGGTGCATCCAATACAACAGGGTTGTTGGCCTAGCCTTAAGTTGTCTCTTCCCCGAAGTCTATCATGACAACATATGGATTGGGGTTCAATGTGATTTGGATCAGGTGGCGTAGTGTTTTTGACGAGAATACATCCATGAAATTTGTGATACATGGGTTATTCAGGGTCCAACAATTGGGTGCGCATGAATACCCTTGAAAACACACTCGGAGCATTTTTCAGTCCGAATGGTAGCATATTGATTTCATAATGTCCATCCGAAGTGCTAAAAGCCAAATATGGTCTCACTTCAGGCTTCACTGGGATCTGGTAATAGCCTTTACTAAGATCCACCTTTGAAAAGTATTTTGCCTTGTTCAGTCTGGCAAATAACTGTTTTGTGTATGGTAATGGATCCAATTGTCCTTCTGTGACAGCATTCAGTTTCCTGTAATCTATGCACAGTCTGTGTTCCCCAGACGGTTTTCTCAACAAAACGACACTAGAACTAAAAGATGATTCACTGTGCGAAATAATCCCCTCCTTCAACAAATACTCTATTTCTTCCTTCAATGCCTTCTCCTTCGCGAACGGAATATAATAGGCTCTCATACAGATTGGGTTTGAGTCTACCAGTTTCATGTCATACTGTAGCAAATTTGTATGGCCTGGTTTATCTGTTAATACATCTGTATGTTCCTCCAGAACCTGTTGAACTCTCTCCCTCTGGTTTTTAGTCAGGTGCTTACTGACTTTTACCTGTGCTGCGGTTTCACAAGGATGTAATGGGTATTCATGTGAGGTGAGTGGTTCTTTTTGCATCTGGGTTGCAATAGCCAAGGTCAATAAGGGGGTGCTTTCCTGGAGTGGTCTGTCCAGATACTTTTTTAACAGGTTTACATGATAAATTTTCTCCATTTTCTCCTTCCCCTTTTTGTCAATTTTATAGTTTGTTCTAGACACCTTCTCTAGAACCGTATATGGACCTTGCCAACCAATTTGTAATTTATTCTGGCTTCCGGGTAGTAGAAGCAGCACCTTCTCTCCGACTGCCAGTTCCCTGTCCTTTGCCTTCCTATTAAAATATGCTGCATGTTTCTTCCTGGCTTGTTTCAAATTATCATTTGCCAGTTTCCATCCAGCTTTCAAACGAGTGGTCAGTTCGTTCACGTATTGATACGATGAGGTAACAGTCTCTTCCGCCTTCTCATCTGTCCAGGTCCTTAATAGGGCTTCTAATGGACCTTTTATTGGCCTCCCAAATAGCAGAGTTGCGGGAGCCATCCCGGTTGAACTATGTGGTACCTCCCGATACGAAAACAATGCGGCGGGCAGGAATTGATCCCACAGATCCGGTTTTTCGTGTGCCAGCTTTCTCAGGATAGAAATGAGAGTCCCGTTGAACCTCTCTACCTGGCCGTTCCCTTGTGGATGGTACGGACTACAATGAAAGTGTCTGGCTTGAAATAGTTTAAAAACTTCTTCCGTTAGTTTCCCCTTGAACTGAGAACCATTATCCGTCAAGATTTGATGCGGGAATCCTAATCGGGTAAATATTGTAAGTAGTGCCTCTGCTACATGTTTTGAATCAATTGATGGCAGGGCTACCGCCTCTCCCCACATAGAACAAGTGTCCACCAGAGTAAGGATGTAACTGTTCCTCCTCTTGGTCCGAGTGAGAGGTCCTACAATATCCACTGCAACCCTCTCAAAAGGTGTTCCCACTATGGGCATTTCCCCTAGAGTTGCAGGAGCAGTCCAGTGCTTTGGAGCTACCCTTTGACATTCTGGGCAGGATTTGACATATCTTTTTATATCCTCCGTTATCCCTGGCCAGAAGTAATGACAAGCTATACGCTGTCCTGTGGCGCTGATCCCCATGTGACCACTGAAGGGAATCGCATGCCCGAGTTCCATCACTTTATCTCTATATGAAGTGGGAAGAACCAGCTGGTTGTGACCATTTGTTCCAGTTCCGGCCTTCCTGTATAAGAGTTTGTTCTTCATGAAATATTCCCCCTTACTCGGAGGTGTGTGGCATTTGGGCAATTTTTTAAAACAGGGCTTGAGTGTCCTATCCTCAGCCTGCGCCTTCCTCATCTCCTCTGGATGAGCGTTTATAGGTTCACCTTCTTCCTCCTTCTTCTGTGACCTGGTCTGCACTGTCGCCATGATCACAGGTTTCTCGGGATTCCCCAAGAAGACGTATCTACACCCCAATATCAGAGGGTAGATTGGTTCATCTATCACTGCTGCTCTGATTTCTCCTTCCACATAGCGAGTTTTTACCGTTATCCTTGCGATGGGAAGTGTCATGAGTGGTATGTCCTTAGTCGCCCCTTGTATTTCCACTGTTTCTGTGGTATACTGACTTGGGTCCACTAGGCTAGACTTCACAACTGAATCATAATCCAAACCTGTATCATAAAGGCACCTTATGGTGACCCCATTACAAATAACATCCTCACAAACTGGGGGGGTGATAAGGTTCCTGTTGTCCCTTAGGATTAACCTTTAATCTTTGCGTCCCCGACTTCATTGCAGCAATGTTTGAAGGTTTCCTTCTACAAAATTCGGTGTTATGGTTATCCTTCTTGCACCATTTACACCATCTTTTTCCTTGGTTCAACGATTTTCTTTCATTGAACTTTTGGTCATTGAACTGTGAGTTTCTGTCGCGATAGTCATTTCTTGGCCGCTCAAAGTTTGTCCTACCTTTATTTCCCTGCTCTCTATTATCAAATTTATTAAATTGCTGTGGAGCTTTAAAATTGTCTATGTGCTTCTTCTTAGCACCACTTACCTCTGCCTGGGCTGCCTGATACCTCTCAGCAACATTTAAAATTTCCCCCAACTTCTCTGCACCTTGTTCCATGAGAAATTTTCTCATGTCTGGAGCCATGGACTCTCTCAATTGCTCAATCATGATCATTTCTTTAAGATCTTGGGTCTTCCCCAGAGCCGTCCATTTCTCCAAATAGGTTTCTAGTCTGGCAGAGAATTGGTGGTATGTCTCCCCAGACAACAGTTTGGCATTTCTAAATTTCTTACGATAAAATTCACCATTCTTCTCGTACCTTAATAACAAAGCCTGCTTTAACATGTCATAATTGTCTTGGTCTTCCCTGTTCATTTTGGCAAATACTTCATAAGAAGTACCTCTCAATCCCTGTGATAGCTTTAAGCTCCACCTCTCTCTCTCTCTAACCCATATGTAGTAGCTAATAACTCAAAACGTCCTAGGTACCCCTCTATGTCATCGTCTTTTTCAACAAAATGGTCTAAATGAAACCCCATAGCTGAGTTTGAGGCTCCCAGACTGGGCGTAGCATCTGAGGCAAAACGGCTGGCACCATTTTCAGGAGCCTGGCCTTGTAATTCCAGCTCCCTTAGTCGTAATTCGTGCTCCCTTTGCAACCTTCTATCTTCTGCCTCCCTTTCGGCAGTCAACCTTTTTTCTTCTGCCTCCCTTTGCTGTCGTTTTTCTTCTGCCTCCCTTTGCTGTCGTTTTTCTTCTGCCTCAATCTGCAGCCTCTTAATTTCTCTATCAGCCTCTAACTTCTTCTCTTCAACCAACCTGTCAGACTCCAATTTTCTTTCAGCCTCTTTTTCTAATCTCCTTTCTTCCCGTTCAATATATTTATCACATTCAGCCGTTACGTATTGAATTAAAATCTGACCATCCATTCCCATCTCCTTCGCGGTGAGCACAGCAGCTGATCTAAATTTTGCCAGCTCCGCCATACTTTTTAGACAATATAATAATATACAAGATAAATCTCTAACCAGTAAATACACTAAGTACTTCTAATGACTATAGTCTAACTAATTCTAACTAACCAGTTAACTAATTAATTATTACTGGCTGTGAAGATTCACCAACTTTTATCTGTAGGAACACTTTTAATGTTAAAGGGAATTTTACAATTTATTTCCCTACTTTTATTTCTCCCACCAGGAGATCCTAATATTACTGTTGGGCTAATTATCCCCGGACAAGACCCCAATATATGTAGTGGTGTTGATGGTATTGTATGATGGTGATATTACTAAATGTAATTGTATGAGGCCAGCTGTGAAGGCTCCTGAGATAAAATGTAGTTGTGAATTGTCAGAAGGCCTTTCTTGCTACCACTACGACCTCACACTTAATTTTTTTTAATGAATGTGGCTACGTAAAGTGTCTAGGGTTATGATATGAAGTGTGGTGTAATAGGTTATAGATATACCCACAGATATTTATGAAGACTAACAATATTAACAAATGTTAAAATACACTGAACTAACTCACGTGTGTAAAATTTTTTTGATAGAATTATATTACATTTATTTTGTTCTGGATCAATTTTTTAGGTTGACCAGAACTTAAAAGGATTTAGAGATTATGAAAGAAATGCATGGAATATTATATCCTAAATGCAATAGTGTACATATATATGTACTATACTAGTTAGTTTTATTAAAATGTTCTAGTAGTCATCTACTTGGGAGGATAGTTAATGTTTGTGCTGTTGGGGTGGCCTCATCACACCTGTCTATATTGACTACACAGTGTCCAGAAAATGGTGGGAATTTTTATGGGGGTATTAGTAACTACACAGCGTTGGTGAATGTCCAGCAGACCAGAGGCTCACTCATCTTGTTGTAGCTCTGGTGCTGAAATCTTGTGGTCCCACCTCTCCGTGCTGGCGGGCAATAATGGTGGTCTCTGTCACAAGAACTGCACAGATACACTCGAGTAAGTCACCAACTGAATAGACACTGCTTTGTTGACAACAGAAACTCACAGCTCTGCAATCAAAGTATGGGCCATGTGTCAAAATCTATTCTCTACCCACGTCTGGACACAACACTGACACAACAACCACATCATACAGACAGGTCAGATCTCTCTGACCAAACAGCACATTTACCATGGTGGTTTTACATCAGATAGATCCTCCCAGACTATAGATTCTGAAAAATATTTATTAGTTTTCTGCCCTAAAAGAGGATAGGTAATATGTTTCATTATTCTCAACACTTGATCTGTCTTGCCTAACCCTTGTTGGAGTTTATGTATATTGTTGGTCCCTAGACCCTGACTTGGGCGGGGGGTCTAGAGCAAATCCCTACTTGTTTGTAAGGCTAGATTTCGATATGGCAGTATCAAATCACTCAAACATGAAACAATATTCAAAATATATAAGGAAATAATTTCAATCTTACCAGATTATGAATAAATAACACAGAATTGCTAGCAAAACTCAGCTGAGCTGCTGGCTATAGTATGGCGTCCCTAAACTTCTTACACTTTCTTTCATATGGAAATCACCACACTTTAAAATCTGTGTCTATCACTGAACAACTATTGAGAAATGACCCCAAATCCGCGTCTAAGCGCCGACAATATGCTTGTCTGTGGCCAATCACTGCCTAGGTTTATTTGAATTTCAAATTTCCTACACTAAAGTCATTTCAGTCATGCTTCAGTCAAGTATGGATGTTTATCTGTTAGTCTGTCCGTCTCTACTTGTGTTTCTACAAAATGTACTTGATTTTTGAACTAACCTTTCTCTCCCCTCCAAAATTTTGTCGTTAAAAGTTATTTTTAGACACAGCCACCACAATATCCCCTCTCCTCCATACCAAGTAGATTTGAACACCTGCGTCTCGAGGTCGTGTTTTTTTTTTTGCAAAATAGCGACACTTTTAGATTCAATACAGTCTGTCGATGATGTGAACAACACTGTCTTTTGTCATTATCTTCAATATTATCTATCCGTCTGTAAAATTAAGAACATATTAGTTCACTGCTCAGAATAGGCCATCCGGCCAACTAATTTTTATATTCCTAACATTAATATCTATGGTCCCTTCTGTCGAGTTGCTTACTTTTTATGTCAACTTGGGGGGAACGTTAAGAAAAAGTTCAATTATTGTGGAGGCTATGACCCGCGGACGTAGCGATTTGATTAAATTGAGTCAAAAATTGACAGGATTGGTAGATGAAGGAAAACAACTCAGGAAAGAGTTGATGAGAGGCTTGGGAGAAGCCGGAATAAATAGAAAGGCCTTAAGGCCAGAAGATAGGTATAAACCATAACTGAATATGTTCTCAGGCAGAGAGATATAAATAGATATGTAGATATGGGAATGTGCCCAGAAGGAAATGGGACATACAAGAGGCAGTTAGGAAATGTTTGTACCTGGAAATTGTACCCCATGCATCCTGTTATGATGGAATTTTTTTTGATGTAAATAAATCACTTGTTTTGATGGAACACTTCTCAAGTTGGGTTAACTCTCTAAAGGGTTGTTGAGTGCTTGAGTAACAAAACAACAGACATAAGGGGATAACTGCTATACGAAATTTGTCACTTAAGTAACATCATAAGAAGGGATGGAACGAGTTCAGGTTGGAAATTTTGAGAGAATATCATCCAGGAATTGATAACTCTGGCGGTGAGGGCCAGTACTAAGATATACTCTTACTTGGAAGATGGGTCAATGGATCAAATTGACAAATAGAAGGTAGACAACTAGGCCTGCCCCAGTCACCTAGTTTACTATAATAAGAAGAGATAACACTGTCACATATTAGATGAACTGGCACTGTGACATATCTCTAATTGGCGCCGTGACCAACCCTTCTTAAAGTGACATGGATACATCACAAGGAGAGATGGAGTATCAACACCAACAAAACTACAACAACTCACGACGGAATGGTTATAACAAACACTGGGACACTTTGAACAAGAGAGCACAGAGAATAACATTAAGAAATTTTATCAATGAAATTAAAACCAGACAGTTATGGGAGTTTAAAAACATAACATCAAACAAAGGTCAAGTTGGCCTCCTCACAACAGAAGATGGATGGAGAGCACACATCGGGCAAATCAAATCAGGGAAGAAACATCACAGAATACCAACAAGAACAAATACAAAGATTTTAACAGAAATGACAACAAGTCCACAAGCAGTCCAGAAAAGACAAGTTACAAATGTCGCAGTACAAACAGATGACTTACCTGATTTATACAGTACTGAAATGGTTGATAAGTTAGAGAAGCTGACATCTGAAGAAAGAGATATGAAGAATGATAGTGCAATCATGAAACCAGATACATTCTTATCAATGCTATGGAGTCAAGCACAGATGAAGAAAGATAAACGGTGCAGAAAAGTCCAAACAATTGCTAATACTTCAGAGATAGAGACTGCCGATGAGATGCTGAACAGTCTAGTGTCAAGAGGAATGAGTGTTCTAGAAGACATAAAGACATTACTTCTTCAGAAAGGAAAATCAAGTCAAAGTAACAAGAATATTATTCATAACGTACAACAAAGTAACATTCAAGATCAAGTGCAAGATGAGAAACAAGAAGTTGACACATGCAAAAATCCAGAAAGAACTGACCCGAATGTGCAAAGTCATGTACCGGTTCTAAAGTTGAGCGACGTTGCCTTAGATAGTGGATATTCAAGAGATGATAGCCTTAATCCACAAAAGAATCAAGAACAGTTGAAGCAACTTACAGCATCAGCACAGGTGGAGAGTAAACACAAACAAAAGAAAAAGAAGAAAAAAGGACGAAAGACTCCGCCGATTCAGAAAGTAAAACCATGCACATCTGCTAATGTCAATTCAGAGTACTTAAATGAGGCACTTGAAGTAGATGGAAAACCCTCCCTTCTTCAATCAGTTGCAGATCATAAAAGCTCATTAGACACGTCTTCAGTTCAAGACCTGAAAATATCATCTGTTCCCATATCTGCCACACAAGAATCATCTGAAGCATCAATGAATCAAGAAGGTGGAGATATCGATCCAGCCTTTGAAGCGTCACAACAAGACATGATTAATGATTATTACCATCAATGTCAGTGGTATAGCATAATAAGAAGTATAGACTCAGATGAAGTAGCTCTGAAAATGTTGGAGAGATACGAGACAGAGAGGCAGAGAAGAGAGGAGGAGAGAAAAAAGAGTTATATAATTAGAGGTCGTGGTAGCGACATAAAACCTGAGAGGAACTCAGGGAGTGTGAGAAGTTGAAGATAGAGACAAACCGAAGCAAACGATTCATGAGTAAGTGAGATAAGGAGATTGGGAGATAGTAGCAGGAAGCTATGAGAGTACAGGCATAGCATATATAATATAAACAATATGGCGGCAACTTAGTCTTGAGAAGCCTAAGTATAATTGGTCTATACCGCACATACGAGAGGACTGAGTACACCTGACTAATAGGTTACTGCAGTAGAGGAGAAGAGTAAAGGAGTAGTAAGACGTACAATTGAGGCCGCGGTGGTACGGCGGAAAACTTTTGGGAAAAGCCGTGGTGATAACGGCAGAAATACTAGAGGCTTAGATTTTTCTTTCTTGATGAAGCTGCAGCAGAAGACAACAATGATGGAACAAAATGAAGTGACAAATACAATTAACAGCCACAAGAGAATACCAGCCTAGATGATCATCGCCCTACAGCTCCGCCAGCCTTATGCAGTAGCAGACCAATACGAAAAGTCACGTTGAGTTATTATGATTCCACAGAGACATTAAGTACTTCACGTGAAGAAAACGACATGGATGTTGAGCAGAACATTAGCCTACAACAACGTAACACTTCAGGTCAACTCCAAGACGCTGTACATCGTTTAGTTCGCTGCAGAGAAGACTCAGAAGATGAAGATGACATTCCACCAGCAGAATTGAGAGAAAGACTAATATACAGAGACAATCGCCTACATGGGAGAGATAGTAATACGCCACTGTCGACACAGGACGAAGAACCTCATGCGTCCATAACAAGTCAAACATACTATGGTAGTCAGGGACTACAACCGTCAACTTCCAGTCAACACCAGTCTACACATTCTACTTGGGATAGTGAAGATGACAGACCTTTGAAATCAGCAACGAGAAACATAGCCCCCCACGGTAGCAACTTTACAGAAGAACATGGTAGTCAGGGACTACAACCGTCAACTTCCAGTCAACACCAGTCTACACATTCTACTTGGGATAGTGAAGATGACAGACCTTTGAAATCAGCAACGAGAAACATAGCCCCCCACGGTAGCAACTTTACAGAAGAACATGGTAGTCAGGGACTACAACCGTCAACTTCCAGTCAACACCAGTCTACACATTCTACTTGGGATAGCGAAGATGACAGACCTTTGAAATCAGCAACGAGAAACATAGCCCCCCACGGTAGCAACTTTACAGAAGAACATGGTAGTCAGGGACTACAACCGTCAACTTCCAGTCGACACCAGCCTACATACTCTAGCTCGGATAGCGATGACGAACAGTCTTTACAAGTGACGAAAAGTAACATTACTCACCATACCCAGAGTCCTACAGCGAAGCACATAAATAGCAACAAGAATGTCATTAATACGCCTTCAGCACAGGTGGAATCTGAACTTGATGTAACAGAACAAGAAGACAGCGACATAGAGTGTGTGGATGATACAACCACCACCGAAATACGCATAGCTACCAAACGCCCTTACCAACCTTCGTCACTAGACTCACCACCAAGAGCGAAATTGCTACGATTACCGCAAGAACATCTACGAACAAGATTCAAAAGAAATCATCGCCAAGTACATAAACCTTCACTAGGTTTCCAACAAAATATAAATATTCGTTCGCCTCCCACCTCCTGTAGAGCGACTATAAACTCAACATCGCAATCCATATCAACGCCGTCACAGTATGACAGTCGCCTCTCCAGCAGAGAGATTACACTGTTGGAACTCGCAAAACAAATCTCCAGCTTAGTGTAGTCGTCGTAAAGCAT
The DNA here is from genome assembly GCA_024509875.1 of Oreohelix idahoensis. NCBI lineage: Eukaryota > Metazoa > Mollusca > Gastropoda > Stylommatophora > Oreohelicidae > Oreohelix > Oreohelix idahoensis. The sequence continues at coordinate 10,403 of JAMPIV010019302.1, forward strand.
TCCCCAGCTATAGTGCTTAATTCGGTACTCTAACCAACATAATACCTAAAGTTACGTTAATTAGTTAAATCACACTGTGTTTAGCTTAATTTGATATTCTTATACTGGAGCACGCTTAGACACTTACAGTACTCACTAACTTCTTTAAAGAGAGAGTCGAGTTGACAAACTAGATTACACATAGTCTTAGGAGTGTGATACAACAGATTGAACACATAGCCTTAAGATGTGACAAGGTAGATCAAGCACATAGTCTTAAGATTGTGACAAAGTAGAGTGAATATATAGAAGTTCATCATTGTGACACAGTAGAGTACACACATATAATCTTATGAAAGTGACAAACTAGAATAACTACATATAGTTTTAAGAAACTTAACAGCGTTCTTCCCAAGGTACAAGATGCAGCATACCTGATGATCAAAACTGACATTGGTTAAAATATGTATAGTACATTAAACGCATGTTAATCATTATAATTTACCTATTTCAGGCATAAAGGTATTCAGGACCAGAGAAAAAAAAAGAGACAAGAAAAAAAAAAAGAAAAGAAGGGAAGTGATCCACACTCAGTCAAGCGGAGTTTTACTCATGAACATAGGCAAATATTGCACTGAGGATAAACGTCCCCACTTTTTACTGCACTGGTTATACAGAGACAACGAAAAAAAAAACACAACTTAGTTGCAGTATTGGTATTATGGGTACTGCTTACTTGAGAGATGATGGTAATGACAGTTATAGGGTCATGACTATATTACCTCTACATCTTAAGGTTAGATATTTTGTTAACCCCGACGTACTAGTGCATGTACATATAGGTTTAGACAGAGTTAAGGACTTGACTGATGCATCCAAGACTAGAATCAGTCGGGCACATCAACTCTGACATAGTGACATATATCTTTCACTATCGCCCCAATACATATGAAGATACTAGTGCATGTATATATAGGTTTAGACAGAGTTAAGGACTTGACTGATGCATCCAAGACTAGAATCAGTCGGGCACATCAACTCTGACATAGTGACATCTTTCACTATCACATTAGGACATCTACTGATGCACCACTAACTAATCACATTAACAGCAGATATTTCAAGACATATAAAGGTACTGACAAACCTCTGTGTCCAGAGGCAGTGACCATGTCGAAAAATAGGAACATGTATATATATATATATATATATATATATATATATATATATATATATATATATATATATATATATATATATATATATATATATATATAATAAGTGCAGAGCCATGATTTATTTTTTTTTTGAGTATTGATGATATGCCTCAAGCTAAGGTTCAGCAATGAGGTAGCGTTACATTTTGCTTCAAAATATTTTTTGGGGGAAATTTTTTAACATGTAGACTTTGAATATGTATACAGGTGCGGTGATAATGGTATGTTAAAGAATAGAATGGGATTGCTAGATGATGGAACACAAATGTCTCCCTATGGGATACATTTGTATGGCCCCGGGTTGTATGTCACCGTTCGCTTTGCTAGGAGCATTGTAAAATGCTCAAGCAGGAATTATAAGCGGTGATTTGGTTTTGGTTAAGAGGGAAGGTATGAAAAAAATGGTTTAAGAAATAAGAATAGATTTGAATAAAGACTATTTGTCTTGCTAAAAGGGAAATAAGATGAGTGAAATCATGCTTTGATCAAAGGGAGAAGACTCTAATGATTAAAGTCAGGGGAGGAAAGTGCTTAATTACACTTAAGTAGATTTGGTGAGTTGGTAATTATGGTTTAGAAAATGTACATATAAGAATTTTATAGCAAGCTTTAGAGAAGACAATATAAGCTTGAGTCAAATATGCAAAGGGAGACAATGGGTAATTACCTCCCTTATAGGTTTAAGTGAGTTGAGAGGAAAAAATATGCACGTGAAAAGTTTACCAGGACAACGGATGACACTTCACTGAGTTGTTTACACAGCGGATAAGCGTGAAAATATTTCAGCTGAGCGAAGAATAGGAGGAACCAATGAATTTACAGTAAACAAGGACAGATCAGCTGAGAATGATTTTATAGAGGAGAACGCATTAAGACGCGCTGTCGAGCGGTCGCATTTTTGGAGGAGCGGTCCTAGTTAAGGACGTAGAGTGGCAGGAATGTCTGTTCTGCCAGGCTCAAGTTTAATTTCTGTGAGAAACAGAATGAATACTTCTGAAGAATCCTATAGACCTAGTTAGAGTAGTAGAATCTATTCACAGGAGAAAGACAGAACTGTGTTTTAAAAATAGGTCTAGAGATTAGAGGTGATAGTAAGAAATATGAGTGTTGTGAGGATTCTGTGTAACCAGAGTAAGTAGGTCCTTTGACTCATAACTTTTGATAGATATTAAATAGAATTATTTCAGAAGTCGAAATGAAGTATTACAAGGTTATGGACGCTTCAACTAGGGGAGCGCAGAATAATGAGAAATGAAGCTGAAGCTACAAAATTGACTATGAGGTGAACAAACTGAGACTAAGTAGGCAGTTGAGGAGATTTTACAGAAGAACAGGGACTTAATAGCCGGGTTGGGCTATTGTATAATGAACTTTGCAACATCGACTGCTACAAGTAAGATGAGTAAGCAATTGAAGGCTGATTGTATTTACAGGATGAAACATGCGCTCTCTAGCAGGTATAAGTATGAGGATATCGCAACAGGTGTACCCAATGTATTGATTTGCATATATTGAATTTTTTAGATGATGGTATTTGATTAAATTGAGTCAAAAATTGACAGGATTGGTAGATGAAGGAAAACAACTCAGGAAAGAGTTGATGAGAGGCTTGGGAGAAGCCGGAATAAATAGAAAGGCCTTAAGGCCAGAAGATAGGTATAAACCATAACTGAATATGTTCTCAGGCAGAGAGATATAAATAGATATGTAGATATGGGAATGTGCCCAGAAGGAAATGGGACATACAAGAGGCAGTTAGGAAATGTTTGTACCTGGAAATTGTACCCCATGCATCCTGTTATGATGGAATTTTTTTTGATGTAAATAAATCACTTGTTTTGATGGAACACTTCTCAAGTTGGGTTAACTCTCTAAAGGGTTGTTGAGTGCTTGAGTAACAAAACAACAGACATAAGGGGATAACTGCTATACGAAATTTGTCACTTAAGTAACATCATAAGAAGGGATGGAACGAGTTCAGGTTGGAAATTTTGAGAGAATATCATCCAGGAATTGATAACTCTGGCGGTGAGGGCCAGTACTAAGATATACTCTTACTTGGAAGATGGGTCAATGGATCAAATTGACAAATAGAAGGTAGACAACTAGGCCTGCCCCAGTCACCTAGTTTACTATAATAAGAAGAGATAACACTGTCACATATTAGATGAACTGGCACTGTGACATATCTCTAATTGGCGCCGTGACCAACCCTTCTTAAAGTGACATGGATACATCACAAGGAGAGATGGAGTATCAACACCAACAAAACTACAACAACTCACGACGGAATGGTTATAACAAACACTGGGACACTTTGAACAAGAGAGCACAGAGAATAACATTAAGAAATTTTATCAATGAAATTAAAACCAGACAGTTATGGGAGTTTAAAAACATAACATCAAACAAAGGTCAAGTTGGCCTCCTCACAACAGAAGATGGATGGAGAGCACACATCGGGCAAATCAAATCAGGGAAGAAACATCACAGAATACCAACAAGAACAAATACAAAGATTTTAACAGAAATGACAACAAGTCCACAAGCAGTCCAGAAAAGACAAGTTACAAATGTCGCAGTACAAACAGATGACTTACCTGATTTATACAGTACTGAAATGGTTGATAAGTTAGAGAAGCTGACATCTGAAGAAAGAGATATGAAGAATGATAGTGCAATCATGAAACCAGATACATTCTTATCAATGCTATGGAGTCAAGCACAGATGAAGAAAGATAAACGGTGCAGAAAAGTCCAAACAATTGCTAATACTTCAGAGATAGAGACTGCCGATGAGATGCTGAACAGTCTAGTGTCAAGAGGAATGAGTGTTCTAGAAGACATAAAGACATTACTTCTTCAGAAAGGAAAATCAAGTCAAAGTAACAAGAATATTATTCATAACGTACAACAAAGTAACATTCAAGATCAAGTGCAAGATGAGAAACAAGAAGTTGACACATGCAAAAATCCAGAAAGAACTGACCCGAATGTGCAAAGTCATGTACCGGTTCTAAAGTTGAGCGACGTTGCCTTAGATAGTGGATATTCAAGAGATGATAGCCTTAATCCACAAAAGAATCAAGAACAGTTGAAGCAACTTACAGCATCAGCACAGGTGGAGAGTAAACACAAACAAAAGAAAAAGAAGAAAAAAGGACGAAAGACTCCGCCGATTCAGAAAGTAAAACCATGCACATCTGCTAATGTCAATTCAGAGTACTTAAATGAGGCACTTGAAGTAGATGGAAAACCCTCCCTTCTTCAATCAGTTGCAGATCATAAAAGCTCATTAGACACGTCTTCAGTTCAAGACCTGAAAATATCATCTGTTCCCATATCTGCCACACAAGAATCATCTGAAGCATCAATGAATCAAGAAGGTGGAGATATCGATCCAGCCTTTGAAGCGTCACAACAAGACATGATTAATGATTATTACCATCAATGTCAGTGGTATAGCATAATAAGAAGTATAGACTCAGATGAAGTAGCTCTGAAAATGTTGGAGAGATACGAGACAGAGAGGCAGAGAAGAGAGGAGGAGAGAAAAAAGAGTTATATAATTAGAGGTCGTGGTAGCGACATAAAACCTGAGAGGAACTCAGGGAGTGTGAGAAGTTGAAGATAGAGACAAACCGAAGCAAACGATTCATGAGTAAGTGAGATAAGGAGATTGGGAGATAGTAGCAGGAAGCTATGAGAGTACAGGCATAGCATATATAATATAAACAATATGGCGGCAACTTAGTCTTGAGAAGCCTAAGTATAATTGGTCTATACCGCACATACGAGAGGACTGAGTACACCTGACTAATAGGTTACTGCAGTAGAGGAGAAGAGTAAAGGAGTAGTAAGACGTACAATTGAGGCCGCGGTGGTACGGCGGAAAACTTTTGGGAAAAGCCGTGGTGATAACGGCAGAAATACTAGAGGCTTAGATTTTTCTTTCTTGATGAAGCTGCAGCAGAAGACAACAATGATGGAACAAAATGAAGTGACAAATACAATTAACAGCCACAAGAGAATACCAGCCTAGATGATCATCGCCCTACAGCTCCGCCAGCCTTATGCAGTAGCAGACCAATACGAAAAGTCACGTTGAGTTATTATGATTCCACAGAGACATTAAGTACTTCACGTGAAGAAAACGACATGGATGTTGAGCAGAACATTAGCCTACAACAACGTAACACTTCAGGTCAACTCCAAGACGCTGTACATCGTTTAGTTCGCTGCAGAGAAGACTCAGAAGATGAAGATGACATTCCACCAGCAGAATTGAGAGAAAGACTAATATACAGAGACAATCGCCTACATGGGAGAGATAGTAATACGCCACTGTCGACACAGGACGAAGAACCTCATGCGTCCATAACAAGTCAAACATACTATGGTAGTCAGGGACTACAACCGTCAACTTCCAGTCAACACCAGTCTACACATTCTACTTGGGATAGTGAAGATGACAGACCTTTGAAATCAGCAACGAGAAACATAGCCCCCCACGGTAGCAACTTTACAGAAGAACATGGTAGTCAGGGACTACAACCGTCAACTTCCAGTCAACACCAGTCTACACATTCTACTTGGGATAGTGAAGATGACAGACCTTTGAAATCAGCAACGAGAAACATAGCCCCCCACGGTAGCAACTTTACAGAAGAACATGGTAGTCAGGGACTACAACCGTCAACTTCCAGTCAACACCAGTCTACACATTCTACTTGGGATAGCGAAGATGACAGACCTTTGAAATCAGCAACGAGAAACATAGCCCCCCACGGTAGCAACTTTACAGAAGAACATGGTAGTCAGGGACTACAACCGTCAACTTCCAGTCGACACCAGCCTACATACTCTAGCTCGGATAGCGATGACGAACAGTCTTTACAAGTGACGAAAAGTAACATTACTCACCATACCCAGAGTCCTACAGCGAAGCACATAAATAGCAACAAGAATGTCATTAATACGCCTTCAGCACAGGTGGAATCTGAACTTGATGTAACAGAACAAGAAGACAGCGACATAGAGTGTGTGGATGATACAACCACCACCGAAATACGCATAGCTACCAAACGCCCTTACCAACCTTCGTCACTAGACTCACCACCAAGAGCGAAATTGCTACGATTACCGCAAGAACATCTACGAACAAGATTCAAAAGAAATCATCGCCAAGTACATAAACCTTCACTAGGTTTCCAACAAAATATAAATATTCGTTCGCCTCCCACCTCCTGTAGAGCGACTATAAACTCAACATCGCAATCCATATCAACGTCGTCACAGTATGACAGTCGCCTCTCCAGCAGAGAGATTACACTGTTGGAACTCGCAAAACAAATCTCCAGCTTAGTGTAGTCGTCGTAAAGCATTCCCCAGCTATAGTGCTTAATTCGGTACTCTAACCAACATAATACCTAAAGTTACGTTAATTAGTTAAATCACACTGTGTTTAGCTTAATTTGATATTCTTATACTGGAGCACGCTTAGACACTTACAGTACTCACTAACTTCTTTAAAGAGAGAGTCGAGTTGACAAACTAGATTACACATAGTCTTAGGAGTGTGATACAACAGATTGAACACATAGCCTTAAGATGTGACAAGGTAGATCAAGCACATAGTCTTAAGATTGTGACAAAGTAGAGTGAATATATAGAAGTTCATCATTGTGACACAGTAGAGTACACACATATAATCTTATGAAAGTGACAAACTAGAATAACTACATATAGTTTTAAGAAACTTAACAGCGTTCTTCCCAAGGTACAAGATGCAGCATACCTGATGATCAAAACTGACATTGGTTAAAATATGTATAGTACATTAAACGCATGTTAATCATTATAATTTACCTATTTCAGGCATAAAGGTATTCAGGACCAGAAAAAAAAAAGAGACAACAAAAAAAAAAAAGAGAAAAGAAGGGAAGTGATCCACACTCAGTCAAGCGGAGTTTTACTCATGAACATAGGCAAATATTGCACTGAGGATAAACGTCCCCACTTTTTACTGCACTGGTTATACAGAGACAACGAAAAAAAAAAAAACACAACTTAGTTGCAGTATTGGTATTATGGGTACTGCTTACTTGAGAGATGATGGTAATGACAGTTATAGGGTCATGACTATATTACCTCTACATCTTAAGGTTAGATATTTTGTTAACCCCGACGTACTAGTGCATGTACATATAGGTTTAGACAGAGTTAAGGACTTGACTGATGCATCCAAGACTAGAATCAGTCGGGCACATCAACTCTGACATAGTGACATGTATCTTTCACTATCGCCCCAATACATATGAAGATACTAGTGCATGTATATATAGGTTTAGACAGAGTTAAGGACTTGACTGATGCATCCAAGACTAGAATCAGTCGGGCACATCAACTCTGACATAGTGACATCTTTCACTATCACATTAGGACATCTACTGATGCACCACTAACTAGTTATTTCTGCTTATCTGTCTAGTATAATGGAAGAATCACATTAACAGCAGATATTTCAAGACATATAAAGGTACTGACAAACCTCTGTGTCCAGAGGCAGTGACC
>JAMPIV010019303.1:0-55446 GCA_024509875.1 Oreohelix idahoensis
AAGGCTGCACGCTGCTAACCTCTAGCAGACGATGCTAATAAAACCACCGTAACAAGGAGTCACCAACGATAGCGCCTATACAGTGATTTTATTCAGGTTAATTCCATCACCCATGGAGGATATGTACGAAAAAACCACTTACTGGAGCTATTTCATCTGGTCCCCGAAAGCGGACGGACTGAAACTCGATTTATTTATCTCTCCGTGTTCTACAGGTTTTATGAGTGTTGGTGGTGTGTGTGTTTGTGGGTGTGTATTTGCATTATTGATGATTATTGATGACTATTGATGATTATTTTGATTATTGATGTAATTTTATGTTGTTGGTGATGAAATGCATTATTTTCATACATGCTTCTTCATTTAATAAAGTTTACACCTTTATTAATGCGCTGTTCATGACCCTTCCATCCATAATTAACTTGTTTTAGCTCTTTACTATACTCTCCATGTTTGATAAGAGAAAAGAGTGAGAGCAGGAGGTGCTTAGACAGTAAAAGTGAGTTGAGGCTTGGAGAGAGAGATCATTTTGGTAAATCATCTTCCAGGTTGTCTCAAGTCCATCTCCTATTTACACCTTCCTGTGTGTGTAATCTATAACTCTGTCAGTCCACTATCCCTTGTCGATTTCACTACTGTTGTCCAACTCGACAAATACTCTACACATTATTCAACCACGACAGGGATCAGGTTAAGTTTCTGTAGCAATTTATTTCGCATGAGAAATGCCCTATGCAGAACCTCTTTTTAGTCGCATTGTACAATCTTATTAGTCGCATTGTACAATCTTATTAGTCGCATTGTACAATCTTATTAGTCGCATTGTACAAGGACCCTCAACAACTACACAACAGCCGACGTACCAACAAATAAGCTGGCAGACTATTGAAAACAAATTTATCTTTCTGAACTTTTAACTTAAAACAATTTAAGACCAGACATGTCCACAACCATGATTTAACCTATCCACACCTCTTTAATCTAACAGTGTTCTGAGAATCCTGTAGCAGTTTCCACTCATCGATCACCATCATTCAATGACACATTTACTGCCCTTGATTTTCTTCGAACATTCCTCGAGTAAATGAGAAAAGAACGCAGAAATCTAGGACCGAGACTTTCTGGACATTTTATCAAGATTGTATTTTAACAAAAAAAAAAAGGGGGGAGAAGCTTCATTATCTTGTGAGAGATTGGTTTAGATTGTTTAAAACAAAAGATTGGTTCGAGCTGAATAATTAGAAAGATTCCATGAACATTATTTTGAGACTTATCCAAGAGTTTTACTTTACATTGTTTCAAAGTTGACGGAGTTAGTAGGTATTAATTAAAACTGTTCCAGGAAGAATATATCAACAGAAGTATGTCTTCTGTTAGAAGAGAAACATCTAACACTGAAATAATTATCTATATCAAATAGTTGTTATTAAAAATCTAGGATCAAAACTGGTGGTCAAATGAACTGATAAGACGAAAAGAAAATAGATCTTTTGGCTGAAGATATTACTTTCTAAAGTTGCGTGTTGTGTTGTGGCAATGACCACTGAAAATGAAGTAATATTTTTGTGGTGCAGAGTTGGCAATGTGTTTGGTCACGCTTCATTCCCGTAGTCAGGTGACGCCGCCGTTAGATAGTCCTGGGTCCTATACCTCGGTTAAAGTACCAGTTGTTACGCCTTTGTTGTCTTGTTTTCTACTTCTTTATTTCTCACAAATGCCTGAAACATAATGATTTATGTGTTATGATTTACTTTTCACATGACTCGGGTTTCTCTCTTTGTTTGTTTCTACGTAACAAGAACAGCAGTGGGAAAAGTGAATTCGGCACAACTGTTTTTACTACTACCTAGTCCCATAGCAGATACAGCTGTAGGAAAGTGAAGTGTTAGAGACTACACCATACTAGGTCCAGCATCGAGAAGTGGCGTGACTAGTTACCTTCATCGCTGCATTTCATTCCATAAATGAAGAGCTTTTATGACACTTAAAACAGTCAAGTTTTCTATTTCATATATATATATGTCGGCGTCTGTAGCCTAATGGATATGAACGCAGTTTCATAATCCAGATATACCGTACCATTCAGAAAGCAATGGCAAACTACTGAATGAAAAAATTGCCTACAAAAATCACAAACAGCCAATAAAAGCCGGGATTGATTGCCACGTCCTGTAAAGGATAAGCAACTAACTTTATATATATATATATATATATTATATATATATATATATATATATATATAATATATATATATCCTATATATATATATATATATATATATATAATATATATATATATATATATATATATATATATATAAATATATATATATTTATATATATATATATATATATATATATATATATATATAGATATATATATATATATATAGATATATATATATATATATATATATATATATATATATATATATATATATATAAAGTATTTACCTTGTATACTTATATACATACATATATGTATATATCGTTTTCTACCAGGATTAAGTAACAGACCTATCCGTGCTTTAACTCATGGAGTGAATCATTAGCACATTTATCCAAACTCGTGAGATTAGATACACGATTTTCCACCACACGAGGCTCTATATCAAGTTACAAAGCAAAATCATCCGCCAAAGATGATACTCAAAACCGTTGGCAGACGACAAGGAAAACAATAAACATGCCAAACTATCCCAACAGATAATATAAACAAGAATAAGTCAATAAACAACGTATAAAGAGAAGATTACATTCCTACCAGAAGAACCAATAGAAACAGGCGTTCAAGAACAAAAACCTTCAGTCGACAGCAAACACAAAATGAACATGACAAGCTCCAAGTGGTGAAACCTGCAGACGTCGTAGAACACGATTACAAGACACTCCTTGTTCTGGAAACCCCAGGGGAAGAGAAGCTGAGGAAGACCGAAAACCACACACGGAGAAGGGAACTGGAGACAGAAAGGAAAATAGTCAGGAAGATGTTCAGCTGATGGTGCGCCATAGGAGGATTTGGTAAACATTTGTTCAAGGCATGTGCTCCTTTGAGCGGCCGATTGACGGAGTGGTTAGAGCGCTGGCATCTCACAGCAAAGGTGTCGAGTTCGATTCACGGTACCGACACTCTTCAATCTACCCAGCTGTAAATTGGTACCTGACTTTGCACTTGAATTAGGGAAGGAAAAGGCAGCGAGGAAGGGAACTGGTCACCCCTTCCTCTCGATACCGGACCAGGTACAGTGAAGTCTCTAATACTTCGCTACCTACGGCAGTATCTGCTATAGGAGTAGCTTTTATACGTTCCTGTGGGAGCAGACGGTGAAAGAAGAAAAAGCTGGACACAAGACAAGGAAGACCAACAGAGGAAACCCCCGAGGCACTATTAGCTATGGAGACAAGCCAGGATCAGGTTGTGACTTGAAAGAAAGTGTAAGACGTCAGCAAAATCACTTACAATCAGGTAACAGCTGATCAAATCAACGAAAGCACAAGCGACAATCAACCTTATTAAAGCATCTGAGCTCCAGACAAGACACGTCCCTGACGGAAGAGGGGAGACAAAGATTCTATTATGGATAACTATAAATAAATGGGTGGTTTTGTTCACCTCTCTATTGACAGTTTAATTAAGTTTGAGTTTCATTTTCCTATCGTAATAACTTACACGGGAAAAAAGCATCATGCTATTGAACCTGGGATGTTAATGTTAATCAGAATCGACGTCATTGCAATCCGGGTAAACCCATAGGTGTTCAGTCTCCCTCAGTAAATGTCGAAGGGAATGAATGCTAATTGTTCCTGTTGCGCACTGGTTATATACACGCCGGGTGCGTCCTTTCATACGTCCATCCCTGCTGGTCTTACGTTTGATGACACATTCCAGCAGTGTTAGCCTTGATGGTTCATCGATTGCAGTGTCATTCTCTAATAGGTGATCATGAATTGCCTTCAATATTTCTCTCTTATCTATGTTCAATTCACCTTCTATGGGTGCTCTTGAAGCAGAGGAAGGAAGGAGAAAGAAAAAATTGGCCGATTTGGCTGAGAACCGTGGAGGCCGAGATATACAGAATTAACCAGAGTTTGGGCACGAAGTATGGCCGCCGACAGAGCAAAGTGGAAACCGTTTTTTGCTGCCCTTCAAGACGCTACTTTGTGTGATGTCCACTTTATGTGATGTCCACTTTGTGTGATGTCCACGTAGGCTTTGTCAGTCGGCGGCTAAAGAATACAAGGACAAGAAGAAGAAAGTGAGCATGGTAAAAGGTTACCTCCTATGGCAAAAAGTAAACATCATCTTGACCAATCAGAATTATCATCTATGCTATCATTGACCAAATCATAACAAATAGAACGGAATATGTGGATAACATGCAACTACAATATGACATTTTTCAACGACTATTTTTTACAGCTCTGGTTGACAACAGAAAAAAAAAATATGACGACGTAATGTATTTTTACCAACACAAAAATATCATATGTCACAAATTGATATCCAGCTTAAAATTAAAGTTTACGATTATCAACATGCCGGAGAGAATCTAGGTTAATGTCATTTTTTATTATACTCTATCTGATTAGCCTAAAAGATTGCCTGCATTATTCCATTTTCTTTGATCTCTCTCACGTGCCTGATCTATTTTGCGTCTTTGATTGCTTCTCGTAAGTGAATTTAGATTTCCATCACGCAAACTTGGATTGGAAGCTTGATGTATATCGCCATTAGTTTACGACACCGATGTTTACCACTGAAGTCGTTGTTGCTACAGATGAATAGCGTCATCAAACGCTACCAAGGTGATGAGTGAAGCATTCTGGGCGTATTTTTCCTGTCCTTCACCTTCATCTTTCACTTCGCACAAACCGAAGCAAAAGTTAATATTAAGATACAGTATTGTATTTTATGTTCGAAGTCCACATGAAGTACAGTTAGTAAATAAGTAGGGAAATCACTAGAGGCCACGGAGATGTGGTTTTACAGAAGAATGTTAAAAATACCACTGACAGCCAAAACAAGTAAAAACGATGTCCAGAAAGAGGCCAATGCTCAAAGGAAACTTATTTCACAAGTTAGTAAGAAGCAATCCATGTTTTTTGGAGGCATGTTATGAGAAGAGGAAAGCTGGAATATTTCGTAACAATAGGAAAGATTGACGGAAAAAAGAGAGAGGAAGACAAAGAGAGAAAGTACTGGACAGTTTGACATCGTGGCATGGGAGCAGGTCGACAACAGAATTGATAAATTGTACTGGGGACAGTAAGTTGTGCACAGATAAGATCTCCTACTCCACTAGGCATGGTACTTGAAGCAAATGAAGATTTTATGTTCATTAGTTCTTTGCATAGCATGATTATACAGAAGACATCTTGAGTAACATTTCATTATTTAATTTAGTGTAAGTCGAATAAGAACAAAACTTGAGCCCAGTATTACATTGATCATAACAAAATGTCTAGTAAAACGGATCTGTTCAATAACAGTAAAGGTAGTCATATAGCGGAAACTGCCGTGGGGTGACGTGTTAAGATATTCCTCTATACTAGTAATAGTAGCCCCCTTCAGTTATAACTGACTACGGGAATGCGCCCCCGAGTTGACAACCCTCAGCTGCTTATTTTCTTGATGTTCCTTTCGACGTTTTCCCCTCTCTTCAGTTTGCTGTGAGAGCTTCTTTTCGCTCAATCTGAGGTGGCGCCGTAGAGTGCACTCCTACTTGGTGCGATCGGCAGCTTCATCCTCCCAGATTGCTGGATTTATGTCCAGTGCCCTCATGTTTCTTATGCACACATCTCTCAACCTCTCTCTCTCTCTACTAAGATAACTTCTCTCTACTAAGATAACTTCTCTCTACTAAGATAACTTCTCTCTACTAAGATAACTTCTCTCTACTAAGATAACTTTTCTCTACTAAGATAACTTCTCTCTACTAAGACAACTTCTCTCTACTATGATAACTTCTCTCTACTAAGATAACTTCTCTCTACTAAGATAACTTCTCTCTACTCAGATAACGTCTCTCTACTAAGATAACTTCTCTCTACTAAGATAACTTCTCTCTACTAAGATAACGTCTCTCTACCAAGATAACTTCTCTCTAGCAAGATAACTTCTCACTACTAAGATAACTTCTCTCTACTAAGATAACGTCTCTCTACTAAGATAACTTCTCTCTACTAAGATAACGTCTCTCTACTAAGATAACTTCTCTCTACTAAGATACCTTCTCTCTACTAAGATAACTTCTCTCTACTCAGATAACTTCTCTCTACTAAGATAACTTCTCTCTACTAAGATAACTTCTCTCTACTAAGATAACTTCTCTCTACTATGATAACTTCTCTCTACTAAGATAACTTCTCTCTACTAAGATAACGTCTCTCTACTAAGATAAATTCTCTCTACCAAGATAACTTCTCTCTACTAAGATAACGTCTCTCTACTAAGATAACTTCTCTCTACTAAGACAACTTCTCTTTACTAAGATAACTTCTCTCTACTAAGATAAGTCTCTCTACCAAGATAACATCTCTCTACTAAGATAACTTCTCTCTACTAAGATACTTTCTCTCTACTAAGATAACTTCTCTCTACTAAGATAACTTCTCTCTACTAAGATAACTTCTCTCTCCTAAAATAACTTCTCTCTTCTAAGATAACTTCTCTCTACTAAGATAACTTCTCTCTACTAAGATAACTTCTCTCTACAAAGTTAACTTCTCCTCTCTACTAAGATAACTTCTCTCTACTAAGATAACTTCTCCTCTCTACTAAGATAACTTCTCTCTACTAAGATAACTTCTCTCTACTAAGATAACTTCTCTCTACTAAGATAACTTCTCTCTACTATGATAACTTCTCTCTACTAAGATAACTTCTCTCTACTAAGATAACTTCTCTCTACTAAGATACCTTCTCTCTACTAAGATAACTTCTCTCTACTAAGATAACTTTTCTCTACTCAGATAACTTCTCTCTACTCAGATAACTACTCTCTACTAAGATAACTTCTCTCTACTAAGATAACTTCTCTCTACTAAGATAACTTCTCTCTACTAAGATACCTTCTCTCTACTAAGATAACTTCTCTCTACTAAGATAACGTCTCTCTACTAAGATAACGTCTCTCTACTAAGATAACGTCTCTCTACTAAGATAACTTCTCTCTACTAAAATAACGTCTCTCTACTAAGATAACGTCTATCTACTAAAATTACGTCTCTCTAATAAGATACCTTCTCTCTACTAAAATTACGTCTCTCTACTAAGATACCTTCTCTCTACTAAGATACTTTCTCTCTACTAAGATAACTTCTCTCTACTAAGATAACTTCTCTCTACTAAGATACCTTCTCTCTACTAAGATAACTTCTCACTACTAAGATAACGTCTATCTACTAAGATAACGTCTCTCTACTAAGATAACTTCTCTCTACTAAGATAACTTCTCTCTACTAAGATAACGTCTCTCTACTAAGATAACGTCTCTCTACTAAGATAACTTCTCTCTACTAAGATAACGTCTCTCTACTAAGATAACTTCTCTCTACTAAGATAACTTCTCTCTACTAAGATAACTTCTCTCTACTATGATAACTTCTCTCTACTAATATAACTTCTCTCTACTAAGATAACGTCTCTCTACTAAGATAAATTCTCTCTACCAAGATAACTTCTCTCTACTAAGATAACGTCTCTCTACTAAGATAACGTCTCTCTACTAAGATAACTTCTCTCTACTAAGACAACTTCTCTCTACTAAGATAACTTCTCTCTACTAAGATAACGTCTCTCTACCAAGATAACATCTCTCTACTAAGATAACTTCTCTCTACTAAGATACCTTCTCTCTACTAAGATAACTTCTCTCTACTAAGATAACTTCTCTCTACTAAGTTAACTTCTTCTCTCTACTAAGATAACTTCTCTCTACTAAGATAACTTCTCCTCTCTACTAAGATAACTTCTCTCTACTAAGATAACTTCTCTCTACTAAGATAACTTCTCTCTACTATGATAACTTCTCTCTACTAAGATAACTTCTCTCTACTATGATAACTTCTCTCTACTAAGATAACTTCTCTCTACTAAGATACCTTCTCTCTACTAAGATACCTTCTCTCTACTAAGATAACTTCTCTCTACTAAGATAACGTCTCTCTACTAAGATAACGTCTCTCTACTAAGATAACTTCTCTCTACTAAGATAACGTCTCTCTACTAAGATAACTTCTCTCTATTAAGATAACTTCTCTCTACTAAGATAACTTCTCTCTACTAAGATAACTTCTCTCTACTATGATAACTTCTCTCTACTAAGATAACTTCTCTCTACTAAGATAACTTCTCTCTACTAAGATACCTTCTCTCTACTAAGATAACTTCTCTCTACTAAGATAACGTCTCTCTACTAAGATAACGTCTCTCTACTAAGATAACTTCTCTCTACTAAGATAACGTCTCTCTACTAAGATAACTTCTCTCTACTAAGATACCTTCTCTCTACTAAGATAACTTCTCTCTACTAAGATAACTTCTCTCTACTAAGATAACTTCTCTCTACTAAGATAACTTCTCTCTACTAAGATACCTTCTCTCTACTAAGATACCTTCTCTCTACTAAGATAAATTCTCTCTACTAAGATAACTTCTCTCTACTAAAATAACTTCTCTCTTCTAAGATAACTTCTCTCTACTAAGATAACTTCTCTCTACTAAGATAACTTCTCTCTACCAAGATAACATCTCTCTACTAAGATAACTTCTCTCTACTAAGATACCTTCTCTCTACTAAGATAAATTCTCTCTACTAAGATAACTTCTCTCTACTAAAATAACTTCTCTCTTCTAAGATAACTTCTCTCTACTAAGATAACTTCTCTCTATTAACTCTTAGTATACGAGCGGCCTTCTAGAGAGGCCGATGATCGATCCCCGTCAATAGCGAAAATTTATAGCTGAATGCATGCTTAAAACCACTGAACAATTTAGTTACGTGCATGATATAGGGGTTTCATTTCTTCACATTTTGATATATAACACTTATGTTATCTTTATAAATAAATTATTTATTGCAAAATCTGTAATGGTAGTCATGAAAGGCCGCTCGTATACTAAGAGCTAAGATAACTTCTCTCTACTAAGTTAACTTCTCCTTTCTACTAAGATAACTTCTCTCTACTAAGATAACTTCTCCTCTCTACTAAGATAACTTCTCTCTACTAAGAAAACTTCTCTCTACTAAGATAACTTCTCTCTACTAAGATAACTTCTCTCTACTATGATAACTTCTCTCTACTAAGATAATTTCTCTCTACTAAGATAACTTCTCTCTACTAAGATACCTTCTCTCCACTAAGATAACTTCTCTCTACTCAGATAACTTCTCTCTACTCAGATAACTACTCTCTACTAAGATAACTTCTCTCTACTAAGATAACTTCTCTCTACTAACATAACTTCTCTCTACTAAGATACCTTCTCTCTACTAAGATAACTTCTCTCTACTAAAATAACGTCTCTCTACTAAGATAACGTCTCTCTACTAAGATAACGTCTCTCTACTAAGATAACTTCTCTCTACTAAGATAACGTCTCTCTACTAAAATAACGTCTCTCTACTAAGATAACGTCTCTCTACTAAGATAACGTCTCTCTACTAAGATACCTTCTCTCTACTAAGATAACTTCTCTCTACTAAGATAACTTCTCTCTACTAAGATAACTTCTCTCTACTAAGATAAATTCTCCTCTCTACTAAGATAACGTCTCTCTACTAAGATAACTTCTCTCTACTAAGATAACTTCTCTCTACTAAGATAACTTCTCTCTACTAAGATAACTTCTCCTCTCTACTGAGATAACGTCTCTCTACTAAGATAACGTCTCTCTACTAAGATAACTTCTCTCTACTAAGATAACTTTTCTCTACTAAGATAACTTCTCTCTACTAAGATAAATTCTCCTCTCTACTAAGATAACGTCTCTCTACTAAGATAACTTCTCTCTACTAAGATAACGTCTCTGTACTAAGATAACTTCTCTCTACTAAGATAACTTCTCTCTACTAAGATAAATTCTCCTCTCTACTAAGATAACGTCTCTCTACTAAGATAACTTCTCTCTACTAAGATAACTTCTCTCTACTAAGATAACTTCTCTCTACTAAGATAACTTCTTTCTACTATGATCAGCTTAACGAGATGGGGGTGACCAGTTCCTTTCCTAGCTGCCTTTGCTGTCCCAAATTGAAAAGCAGAGTCAGGCACCAGTTTACAGCTGGGTAGACTGGAGCGTGACGTTTCCAGGCTTCGATCTCGGAACATGGTAACTTTGCCATGAGAGGCAGGAGATCTAACTACAAAACCAATCGGATGACCTGAACAACAGCAAAATTTACAAGTGCAAGGAATATAAGTTTTCCTTTGTGTTACAGATCATAGAACATTACACAAACACGCACACATCAACGCAAATTAGCCGCCGCGACTCCAGGCGCGGGTAATTAAACCCTTTCGCAGATCTAACTATTTCATACCCTTCATCAGTTCATATGTTGATCTATTCTCAAGCCGAAGCGTCATTTTCTTTTCTCTTACCCTTCTTTAACCTCTCTCTCTTGCTGTCTTCCCCAAGCGGTGACGATGTTGCTGAGTGCTCCTCATCTTGAAGCATGTCACTACAAGGTTGAATGACGTCTCTTTATATTTATTATTAAAATGTTTATTGTTTGTTGTACTGAAGACTCTAAGAATATGAAGTGGGAAGTTGGGCAGTACCGTATTTAAAAACGATTATCGTCATCACCATCATCATCATCACAATCATCATCACCACCACCACCATCATCATCACCACCACCACTACCACCACCATCATCCTCATCACACCATCACCATCATCATCATCACAATAATAAACATCATCATCATCATAAGCATCACTACCACCACCACCACAGCTACCACCATCATCATCCCTACCATCATTATCATTATCATAAGAATCACCACCACCATCGTCATCATCAACACCACCACCATCATTTTGACCACCACCACTACGACCACCATCATCCTCATCACACCATCGCCATCATCATCATTTATATAAAATGATGATGATGGTGGTGGTAGTGATCCTTATGATGATGATGACGTTGATGATTGTAATGATGATGCTGATGATGATGATGGTGAAGGAGGCGATGATGATGATGGTGGTGGTGGTGGTGGTAATGGTGGTGCTTATGATCATGATGATTGTGATGATGATACTGCTGATGATGATGGTGATGGCGGTGATGATGATGATGTTGGTAGCTGTGGTGGTGGCTGTAATGATGCTTTTCATGATGATGTTTATTACTGTGATGATTATTACCATCATCATCACTATCATGATCACCATCATATTCATCCTCATCACCATCATCACCATTTCATCATCATCATCATTATCATCATCATTAACATAATCATCCAAATTATCATCACCATAACCATTATCATCACCATCATCACCACCATCATCACCACCATCATCATCATTATCATAAGAATCACCACCACCACCAGCATTATTTCCACCACCCTACCACCACCATCATCCTCATCCTCATCACACTCATCATCATCAGTATCATCATCACAATAATAAACATCATCATCAAAAGCATCCTTACCGTGACCACCACAGCTACCAACATCATTATCAACACCGCCATCACCATCATCATCATCAGCATCATCATTACAATCATCACCATCATCATCATCATAAGCCTCACCATTACCACCACCACCACCATCATCATCACCACCTTCACCATCATCATCAGCATCATCATCACAATGATCAACGCCATCATCATCATTAAGCATCACTACCACCACCATCATCACCATCATTTTTTATAAATTAATATCGCACTGAACGACATTGCCTGGATATTGGTTAAGAACCAGAAACATTTGTACTGCTGACAGTTCTTAAAAATGAAAAGCTATATAGGTAGACAACGCTTCTACATTCGAGGGTGTAATAATTCTAATCTTAACAGACAAATGTCCCGTGTAGTCCCAGGGGGTCTCTGATGAGACACAGAAGGTATAAGACTAGTGCTCCCTCAAGTAAGTCGTACAGGGCAACTAAAATAAGGTTGTGCATGAGACTGTCATTCACATTATGCAAAATAAATTGCTACAAAACCACTGTTGCGAGAATATGTGAATGTTTTGTGCATGCTTCAAGCAAGGAGGCTAGCTTTAGTGGTGGCTCCATACTCGATAAGGAGCCGACAGGAAAATGATGATGATGGTGATAATGATGTCAATGATGATAATGATTATGGTGATCGTGGTGATGATGGTGATAGAGATAGTGATGGTGATAGTGATGATGACGGTGGTGATGATGGTGAAGGTGATCGTGGTGATGGTGATAGTGATGATGATGATGGTGATGATGATGATGATGGTGGTGGTGATGATGGTGAGGGGGATGATGATGATGATTGGGGTGGTGATGATTGTGATCATGATGGTGATAGAGATAGTGATGGCGATAGTGATGATGACGATGGTTATGATGGTGATGGTGATCGTGGTGATAGTGATTGTGATGATGATGATGACGATGATGATGATGATGGTGGTGGTGATGATGGTGAGGGGGATGATGATGATGATTGGGGTGGTGATGATTGTGATCATGATGGTGATGTTGGTGATGATAATGATGATGGCGATGGTGATAATGGAGATAGCAGTGATGCTGATGATGATAGAGCGGGGATTGGTGATAATGATGATGTTGTTAGTGTTACTGATGATGATGAAAGTTATGATGATAGTGATGATGATGGTGTGATGATGGTGATATTAATGATGGTTAGGGTGATGGTGATGATGATGAGGATTGTGATGGTGATGATGGTGATGATTATGGGGATGATGACGGTGATGATGATGATGGTGATGGTTATAATGATGGGGATGATGACGATGGTTATGATGGTGGTAATGGTGATGATAATGATGGTTGTGATAATGATAATGATGATGATGATTTTGAGTATGATGATGGTGATGATGATAATGATAATTATGATGATGGTGGTGATGATGATGATGATGCTGATGATAATGGTGATGATGATGTTGATGACGATAAAAATGATGATGATAAAATAGTGATGATGGTGATGATAATGAATGTGATGATGACAGTGATGATGCTATTGATGATGATGGTGATGATGGTGATAATGATGATGATAATGATGATGATGATGATAAAGGTGATGATGGTGATGATGGTGACGGTGATGATAATGGTGATGGTGATGTTGAATATGATGATGATGATGATGAAATGGTGATAATGGTGATGATGAAAATTATGATGGTAATGGTGATGATGATGAATATGATGGTGATAATGAGGTAATGATGATGGTGATGGTGGTGATGATGATGATAATGATAATAATGATGGTGGAGATGATGATGATGAACAGACAACTCACAATTTTTCTTGCATAAAAAAAAAATTTTATGAAGTGAAAAATATGTGTTTTATTTTCCCCATGATGACTGAGCGGTGGTGCAGACTATATCTCCTTATCGGCAAGCTAAACAGTTGCAACATTATTCAAACACTGACATGCGAACTAGCAATTACCACATCATTTTTGACATAACATGAAGCATTATATGAATATATGAATACAAATTAATCCAAATAAATTTATTAACAAACCAAGAAGTTACATATTTTCATGAATGGGTGCTTGCGTTGAATAGAATTGACATGGTGTGACAAGATTACCAGTGTGGAACTAATGACGAGAACCAGATAAGCTCCAGTGAAATATGAGATGAGAAGAAGATGCTAACCATGGATGGGGTACGCACTGAGGGTCCGAGATAAGTGAGGTAGATGGAGACTGGAAAAAACATGGAGAGGGGAACTGGCCACATCATGAAAGGGACAAAAAAGATAATGATAGACATTAAACAGAAGTGTGATGATGTCACCATGATACAACGTTAAAATATCTCCAAAATTAACGATGAAATGTAGGGTTAAAAATAATGCGTAAGATACTAGGAGACATGCTCGCCCAGGCCAGCCCTTCCCACCGCCATTTAAAACTAACAAGTTAGAAGTGCAGACGAAACGTTTACCCTTTGTAGACGGGAGAGAACGGAGGACACAAAAAAGGAAAAATATGACTGAACACGTGTTTGAAGTTCGAACGGCAAAAAGACGCAAGTGGGGGTGAAAAGAAAAAAAATTCACGTCCCCTAGTTGACATAAAGTAAGTAAATGGACAAGAAACGGACATTAGCTCTTGATCGAGACAGTCATTTCTTGGGCGTGTTTCGATACTTGGTCTTTATTTGAATGCCGCGGCAAAACACATGAGGGAAGGTTTTCGAACAAATTTCAAAATTTAAACTTGAGAAAAAATATGTTTTTTCTTAATAATAAAGTTACGAAAATAAAACCTAGCTAGCTTGATAGCCCATTTTGAGCAGAGAAATAATATGCTTTCATTTATACAGACGGATAGATAATAAAGAAGATATTGACAAAAGACTGTATTGTTCATATCATACAAGCGAATGCACTGTTAACCCAATGTCACTAAAAGTTACCAAAATCTTGGCCTTGAGTCTTCTTCTTCTTCTTCTTCCTCGTTCGCCTTCAGACTTCCACATTTATGACTCTAATAAAGGCAGCAGTCAACTCAAGGTTCCCGACATCTCCAAACAGTTTTTCGTTGACAGAAGTAGGTTGTTGCCATATGCTACCCCGTTCATTACTGTAGGTTGGGCAGTACTGCAGCAGGTGTTCGACTGTCATCGGGCTGGTACCGCAGGTGCAGAGATCTGTTGCACCAATTTTGTATTTGTGGTACAGATGGTATCTCAATCTGTTGTGCCCAGTGCGCAGTCGAAAAATGATGACCTGTTCTTTTCTGGATAGTTGATGATATGCGTCATTTTTCAAATGTCCCGGGTGCTCTCTTTCCCATTTGGACTTGAATGTAGCCTTTATAGTGGTCTTTGCCGTTGCGTAAGTTGTCTCTATATCATTTTGCTGTAAGGCACCTCCTTCTTTAGCAAGTCTATCTGCCTCTTCATTTCCTGGTATGTTGCAATGGGCTGGTATCCACTGGATAGTGCACTTCTTGAATTTTTTATCCATATGCCTTTGACCTTCCTGTGTACCGCCTTTATCATATCCCCCTGTTTATAATACGTGCTGAATTGGTTTTGAGTCTAGTTTACTAATGTGTCAAAATTGACAATGAACTTTGCACTGTCGCGACCAAGCATGTGATGCCATGAAATAGCAAGTCTGAATTGCCTGTGTACAAATAGACTTACTTTTCGAATATTCAAACATCCAGCAAATGTTAGGTACCAGCTCAAGATTTTTCATATGGCCATGCGAATTTTTGGCCTTAGCTGGATTTTGTTAGCATCTTGTGATTTCCTATGTCAATCGGCGGAAACTAAACACACAATTCACTAAAGATAAATGTTTGGTGTTTTCATCTACAGGACACAAATGGTCCATTTAAATCCTGTGCAAAGTAATATTTTGCTTGCCTGAAAAAAGTTTTTATTCAAATTGACGTGTAAAAATAGTTGAGTAGCATGTTATTTGTGTATGGTTTAATTTTGAGCAAATCCACTTTTTTGTCTCCCAAAAGCCTCAAGGGCTAGCAGTGTCCCTGCATGCGCACACGAGGACATTTGTCTGTGGAGATTAAGTATTGGGAAGCTTCCACATGTTCCCAGGTGCCTTCAGCTATTATTCGGGAAGTTTTAATGCTTCTTGTTTACAAGGGTAGGATGTTTTCTGCTTATGTTATCATTATATTATATCTAGGAAGAGGTGCTTTGGGGAAAGGACCCCACCCTGTGGAATCTATAATGTTCCATGGTAGTGAATAATTTTGGTTAACTAACTGCCCGTCTAGCACACAAAACAGGGTTCTAGCTCGTTCAGTTTGTTAGATAGTCTGTTTGATCCAGTTAGGACATTCTTCACAGACTCAAGTGGAGAATGAAATCATTTTAACTTCTACTTCCCCAGATAGACTTTCTCAAGGAAACTTTATCAAGAAATGCAAAGAATTCTCCCACTAATCTACCCAGTCATTGCTAGAAGTGTGCTTTCAGAACTTGGAAGCTTCATCTTGAAATACTGTGTCCAAAATGTAGTGACTAAGGTCATCTGTAGACCTATCGGTTGCCTGAAGGCCTGCCTGATTTGTGCAGTAAAAATCTTTGTTTCAAAACAATCGAGTTATGCCAGCTTAAACTAGCTGTTTTGGATCATTCTCTCCATAAGCTTTTCCGTGCAGCTTAGAAGGCTTAGATGGGTCTTGACAGCTGTTCCAGGTGGACCATTACGTCCTTAAAAGTAACCTATTTGGGGATTGGAACTAGTAATTGACAACTTTCCAGGCTTGTGGTACTAATTCCATACGCGAATCCACAAAGTCATAATCTTGAGGAGTACTTTCTTGGCCTTAGGAAAAGACAGGGTAACAAATGACATGCTTAAAGAGCTAGGCCTTGAGTCTACAAACGTAAAAATCGAGCTGTAATTAAAGAGAGGGAATGTGGTGGAGCATTGTAGCTAAAAATAACTTAGGCAGCAGATTCGTGTAGGAAATACATGTAAAACCAAGTGTGTTTTTATGAAAAAACAAGTAGAGACAGACGGACTAACAGACCGTAATACATACTTGACTGAGATTTGACTGAAGTGACTTTTGGTTGTTAATTTGAAAGTTAGGGGGGAAGTCGGCGATTGGTCAACGCATTTTATAGTAGCGGGATAGAGAGGTGAAAGTTTGCCATTCGACATAAGTCTGTTCAGAGACGCAGTTTGAATCCCTGATGGTGTTGATTCCCTAAGAATATAACTATATAGTGGGACGCCATCATACGGCCAGCAGCTCAGCTGAGTTTTGCTAGCAAACTTAAACTGTGTTCTCAATTCTGAATTCCGGTAAGAATGAACAATATTTATTCTGTATATTTTAATAATTCGAGTGATTGATACTGCCATATCATAAAAATGATTACGACAAGTAAGTGTTCGCTCTAGATCCCCAGCCCTAGATCAGGGTCTAGAGACATACATACAAAGAAAACATATAGGAACGCCTAACTGAAACTATGAAAAAGGATCTAGTGTTGAGATCAGTGGAACATATCACCTATCTTATTTAATAGCAGGAAGCTATTGAACATATCTCAGATGCAATGTAGTCTTGGGGAACTGATACTATGTGAAACCAACTTGGTAAGATGTGCTGTGTGGTCAGAGAGATCTGACCCAGTCTATGTGGTGTTGTTGTTGTGTAGTGTTGTGTGCAGAAGTGGTTCAGGAAGTAGAGTTCTGACACATGACCAATACTTTGGTTTCAGAACTGTGAGTTTCTATTTGGCACCAAAGCGGTGTCAAATGCTGTAGTAATATATACAAGTGTGGACCAGAGCAGTCTATCATTGTGTCAGAGCAGCCGTATATTGCCCCCAGCACGGAGAGGTGGGGCCACAAGACTTTTGTACAGGATCGACGCAGGCGAGATAAGTTATATCTGGCCTGCTGAACTTTCACCAACGACATTTTCAACTAAATTATCCCTAATTTACCAGTAAATAAAGCCATGACATTGGGGAAATTAAACTATATATATTTATTACTAAAGTCAACGGACAATGCTTGGCAGTCATAGACTGGGAGTGATTACACCATCCCAACAGCATATCTAGTAATAAGTTCTCCTGTGACTAGTTTGATATAATTACTATTAACCAGTCATTTGAAATAATTAAGTACACATTTTCCATTTATTATGTCATATGATTTTGCATTCCATTTCTGATTCCATAATATTTCTTATGTTCTGGCCAACTAAACATTTGGTTCAGAACAAAATAAATTTATCAAAAGATTTAACTGTAAAAACTAAAATAGCCTGAGTTAGTTCAGTGTGTTATAAATTTTATTAATATTATTAGACTTCTTAAATATCTGTGTGTGTGTGTGTAATTTACCACAACACATCTCATATCAGTACCCTAGCTTTTTAACGTAGCCACATTCATTAGTAAAAAAGATATGTGTGAGGTCGTTAGTGGTAGTAAGAAGGGCCTTCTGTAATTCACATCTACATTTATCTCAGGAGCCTTCACAGCTGACCTCATACATCACACTAAGTGACATCAACCATACCATACCATCAAAATCCACTACAGGAAGGCACGTTATAGGAGGCCTTGGCATGCAACTGTTGTAGACTTATGCACTTCGAAGACTGAAGGGTAATAAATACATTTATTAACATATCAGTATATAAATAAGGGGCTGCTTTATGACTAATAAGGAAATATAAATAATTATACTGTAACCTTCAAAATCCGTGGTATGATAAGCGTTTGAAATGAAGTTGTTTTAAAATGTTAACATCCTTCAGTGCTAACTTGAACAACAGCCTATAGAAAAACGAACGAGTATTCAGACAATTAGGAACTGACAGTAAAGGAAATATACAAACTCTTACGTGTAACCCCAAGGTATCCAAGGAGAAGGAAGATTAATACCAAGAATTGTCGTAATCCTTCATAAAGTTACGTTATATTTTTTAACGCCAAAGTTGCAATCTTTTTCAGGATCCAGAACTGATTAAGCACGCCTTATGAAATGATGCGCATTTTGTTTCCATTCTTAACAATGGCGGATGTTTGGTTCTGGACACAATTTCTTGAATTTTCTTATTTGCGTTTCCGGTGAACATGAATAAGTATCTTATCTTTATATTTAGTAGTATATAATGAATGTAATTTGTTACATTTGCAGTCGCTCAAGTTAATGCTTCCTTAAATGATGATTTGGAGATCGGGTAATATAAAGTTTATTTTGAATTGATTGTGTGTTTGTTTTTTAATACGTACGAAGGTAAGATTTAACAAAATATATGTACATTTACAAAACATGTGATAAAGCAGCTGTTAACTGATTAGTCAAATGTCAGTGCCCTAGCAAAGCATGAACCAGAGCTGGGACACTACACAATGGGTGGTTGCCAATCGAGCTGAGTGGGGACAGTCTCCTCATGAACTACGAGACGCCACCAGGCGTAACGATTATTGATTGTTTTGTCAATCAGCCGATAAGGATCAAAGGGCAAGCGGTAGATCCTGTGAAGCAACGTCTGCGATATTGATAAGTGGTATCCAAGCCAGAGAGCCTTCTGCAGCCTGGTACAATGTCACGTTATATTTATTTAAGAATTTTAGTGTGAACTAGTCAATTGAATAATGAAATTATGTAGAATCTTAATACACATAAAAAACAGAGATCCATACACGAAGGCCTAGAGAAATGTTATATATTTTACTGCTCCATTGACGACATTAACAAAGGTGGAGATAGTTCCATAGCAGATACGGCCGTAGAGGATCAAGTGTTAGAGACTTCACTATACTGGGTCTAGCTTCGAGAGGTGGGGTGACCAGATCCCTTTCTCGCTGCCTTTGCCTTCCCTAACTCAAGATCACTCAGGCACATATTTACAACTGGGTAGACTGGAGCGGACGCCTACGTGTTTCGAACCCAGTACCTATGCCGCGAGAGGTCAACGCTCTAACCACACAACTAATCGCATGTTCATGGATGACATTACCAATTCACAACATGCCATTTTTTTTTACTTTGCAAAATGCTATATGTCTATTTACTTTGTCCTTACTTCGAGCATTTCAGACTATTAAACATAATTCTTTGCTAGGATTCTGCAAACAAAGGCGTATATTGTGAAAGTGGGTTCAAAGTTTTACCAGCGTTATCGACGTTTTCACATAAATCTATCTCCTTCAGTAAGATGATATCACATTTTTTTTTAAATGCCTGTCTTCAATGCTGCATATTAAAAGTTTGAGCACGCAACTACAATTCATAACACAATCAATAACATTTAGAACGACTGATAAAACGTGTGATAGCTGCGTCAATAAAATCGTGACAACGTGATTTCACTTTAATGCCAAGTCCAATCGGCAGTAACAGCTAACCATTTGAAGTTCATTTTCAAACCTCGTTATATTGATTTCCTTATCTATCTGTCTGACTGTCTGTCTGTCTGTCTGTCTGTCTGTCTGTCTGTCTGTCTGTCTGTCTGTCTGTCTGTCTATCTATCTATCTATCTATCTATCTATCTATCTATCTATCTATCTATCTATCTATCTATCTATCTATATATCTATCATCTATCTATCGTGGAGTGTTTCATTTTTCTGATTGCGGTAATTTATATACTAGCTTTTAAGTGATTTAGTGTGTTTAAAGTTTTCATTATATTTCACTGATTTTTTCTGTGCTAATTAAATAACTTATAGCTAAATCTTTTTCAGCCGTAAAGGGAATTTAATTACTCGCTATTTTCGCAGTAAGAGATGTTTTTAAATTGACAGTACATATATTAAATAACTGTCTACTGACGGTAAATGTTATTTACTTCTACCCATTTTATGTAATTTTATAAATGACTAGCGTTCATATCACGTGTTAAAAAAAAGAACGATACGATAAGCTAGACACGTGTGTTTTAAATCTAATTTATAACAGAGTGGTGAAGAGGTCCTATTTTAACACGTGTTAGATATGATATTGATAAATTGGTTAAATGTTTATAATTTCTTTTCCTAAAATCTAGGCTGATCAACCTGAGTACTAGCTGTTTTTTCTTATGGCCATATGAACTTATGATCATACGAACCTATATTATTATAAGCATCCACGAATATTTAATGTTGATGAGCTTCTTGCTGTGACCTGTGCGGTCCAATTTTCCTCATTGTTTTTCATGAGAGAAACCAGGATAGAACCATTAAATTATAATATTAACTGGACCAAAACTATTACCAGATTTACTTATATCAATCTCATCAGCCAGCTGTGGCGAACTATATTGTCAGCAACATTTGTGTAACTTAACCTAGCGTCTCAGCCATCTGAGGCTAAACAACCTAGGAAATATATATGTTCAATTCATCCTACGTCAGCGATCACCACGCATGAACCTTACTCCAACCAACTGAAGGCATAGATAACTTATTGTATCCAGGACAAATTAAATCACCGACTCTAGCGACTCCCGTGAAATTTGCATGCAGCAACAACGGCAAGTCTGGGGCTGGATTCGGCAAAACTTAAATTTGACACTAAATAGTCTTTTTACTTATTAGTGTATTTCCTTGGAATGCCTGCGGCAACTACTGGGGTAAGCAAAAGTCTGAAAGTGGCCACTGTGTGTATTTGAATTGAATGAACAGAGAAAGAAACTTACGTCTTTTGTTAACATCATATACGTATATGGTTTCTTCTTTCCTTTTTTTTCCCTCAATAATCTGATTAGTCACGGGATAGATTACACTAGGAACCTCTTCTTTTCCCATCCTGACTATTTCATAACTAATTGTTACCTTTTGATCTTTTGGGTAAATTAACCTCTGTTGGGACCGTCTTTTATTTTCCTTTACCAGAGGGGGAGAACCTATTTGATTAATTTCTTCTTTTGCAATTTTGTCTGTAAACCATGATCTAGTAATGTATATGCTTATTGTTATGATCTTCTATTGAAAATAACGTTATTAAACCTTTAGTTATGGTGTCGGTCAACCCCTGTACATTATATGTTATTCATAGTTTGTTTTCACGTTCGTGCGTATTTTTCACAGAATTGTGTGCATGTGAGTGCAGTGTAACTTGTATTTTCGTACAGGGAGAGAAAGTGCGTCTGATTTAAATATCGTCGTCCAGATAGGCTGGATCAGATAAATTATTCTATCCAGAGACTGTCCTTTCTCTTACACGAACACCTCGTGAGAAAACTACTACTTACCCCTTACTTTCACATTGTTATCACTATCACCTCTGCTCAGACAGGACTATAAACATCTATTACCTTTCTGATAATTCATCCACGACAGGCACCACCTCGGATTTGGCGAAAGGAAGCTCTGACAACAAGCAGAAGAGGAAAGAACACGCCGTAAGGAACACCAGGTCATGAAAACAACTGAGGACAATCACCTCAGAGGCGCATTCCAATAGTCAATAATGACTGAAGCAAGCTTCTGCTTAACCAATATTTAACAATACCACCACGTTTGTTATCAGACAAGAAACGTTAAATGTTTGCCAACAAACGTAATATTTCTTGCAAAACACATGTTATTATATTTGTTTAACATATGATTCCAGAGTAAATCGTAATGCATCTGAGAAATCGACTCACATATAATGATAGATCTTAAACGTGAGCTAACCTTATGTTTCAGTCAGACTTGGTCAATATTACATTTTTTTTGGTATATAATTAGTTGATCGATATGTCAAAGCATCAATTCTTGAACATGATTTACAACATTATTATCAAGATGCACAGGAACTATTTATCTATAATTTTTTTATAACATGAAGTTCTATTTTTCATTTTTATAATTTGTTTGTACCAAGATGAAATGTTATGTTCGTCGATTTCCCTAGCACGTCTCATGTTTGTGGGGAAACGATGTTGTTTCATAGAAGCACTGAGTTGTTTATTTTCCGTGTTTATAAATCAACTTAATATGGTTAAGTTTTTTTTCACTCAAACATTCAATAATTTACTCTCTCTCTCTCTCTAGAATCTTCCCATTTGTTCTTAAAGGTAAAAAAAAAGAAAGTATAAGAATAAAAGAATTAGATTATTAAAGCGATGTTGTCTTGTAAATCGTCTTCAACTTCCCCACCTCGTAATGATATTAACTGCCAACACAATCAGAGCTCATCTGTTTGCATATGTCTTAACACGGGCAAAACACTCTGGAATTGCCACGTAAACTAATGTCTTTATGATTAAATTATGAACTGCACAACAGAAATGCTGCTGTAACTTTATAGTTAATACACGAACAGGATAATTCTTTTGGGATTGGACCTGCAACTACAGATACATGTAATTATGACAGTGGGAAATCATTATCTTTGGTATTTTACGAGGAAATTATGATTGTATCGGTAAATTCGCACAACAGCAATGAAATCCCACCGACGTTTACAAGAGGAAATGTGAACTCATACGCAGACCTCTGAGAAAGCAAGAGTTAGACCTGAGAATGGGGATATAAGCCCGTCTCAGACACAGTTTCTTACAAGAGTTCACTGTACCGGTGTTCGCTGAACACTGAGGAGGTACGGGCAGCGTTGGCGTAGTTGGCAGTCCTTGTCAGGGCTTCAACATGATAGCAGATAGATAATGTGACACCTTTTCAGGACTTACCTTCTGATTGGGATAGCACTCCTTTTTTAAGGATTAGTCTTTTCAAGGCTACTTCATGCTAGCTGATAGATGCAAGTAGTCCTTTATGGGGTTTAGTGTTTATCAACACATCGCTTCATGTAACAGAGTTCACTTATTTTTGAATATCAAATTGCGCTCCAATATAACTAAAATACTTAAATCTAAGTTGAAAAGAGCGTGCCGTGCCATAAGTAGGCAAAACCAGCAAACAAAACAAGTTGCTTACTTCCCGAAATAACTTCAAGATCTGACAGAGCTGATAAGATATTCAGAGGGCGGTCTCTTATATATTAGAAGTCTAAACCCATAACACAACACGATAACTGAGAAGAATAGACAACTCACCGCTATTATGAGCTTCAAACAGCCACATATTTCGATGTACTACTATGTCTGAGGGTATGTCTGAAAATCTAGATCGTTAAGCTTACAAAATATCTTAGTGAATTAATGTACATTTAAAAATGATGAATATTTAAAATTAATGTTGTGCTTAACTGAAATCCTCATGTCTATATCTTGCCTTGTGCCAGAAGAAAGATGGCTTCCACCACTATATAAATCAATCCTGGACATCATTGGCTCAGCTAGAAGTTCTTGTTAGGACTGACCAACGCTAGCAATAAAAGCTTACCGTCCTTTTTGGGGCTTTGCTTTCGGGTGCTGTGCTCAAAGTGTTCGTCTTCTCATTTTCTTTATTGCCTTTATTTTGGCACATTTTGTAAAGGAAACAAATTTTGCTAACTTTGGTATATGCTAAGCCAAAGGAGAGTATTCATGACTGGGTTTGAAAAAATGCTTTTAATTGATGTTAAAATGTTTAAATGTATTGTATTGTCCTACGACGCACCCCCTTTTGACTGACTTAACCACAGCCAGAAGACAGTATTGTCCAAAGAAATAATCTAATTAACAGTGAACAGTCAGCATCAGAGGGGGGTCTTGGTTATAAACCACAAATATCATAACTAGGTCATATTTTGCAGGTTCAACTAGTGGTAAAAAATGTGACATAATTTTGGAAATTGTGAACTGTTTAACATTGGACCAACACTGTTCCTGGCATAAGCATAGCGTCTTCAATGTACAGATGTTCTAACGACAGAGGGAAATCAGCTACTACAACGTGCCAAGCAAGTTAAGTAAAACTAAACATGAAATCACAAACCAAGACACCAAAGCCAATAACATGACGAAAATGATCAAATCGTGATAATTTACTTTTTTTTCATATTTTATGAAATTTTGTAAGATATTGAAACACCATGGTGCTATTTTTTATTATACATCATTAATCAATAAAGTGCATTGATATGTTTATACAGTTATTGAATTCATTAAATTTCCAGTTATAATTTTGTCTCGTGGTCAAAGAAATACTAATAAATTAAAATTAGTTGAAAATAAATACGAGCTGCACTCAAATATTTAAATAAAACACCTGGAGCATAGGATAGGTCTAGCGCAAAGGTGACTTATCTATCAATTCTCTTCTACAGCTATCATCCAGAACTGAGCAGTTAACCACCTGTAAGGAAGGGAATCCCGAGGCCTGTAAACAGTAAATAAATATAAGACAAACATAAAGGTATGTTTTCAGGCACTCGTAAGAAATAAGGAAGTAGAAAACTAGACAACAGAAAAACAACAGACGTGAGTGGCTTACCCAGGACTCGAACCCAGGACCTTCCGTGTGACAACCCCAGCTAGCTATGCAAGCGAATCACACCATCTTCCATGTCTTCTAGGCATCACCAAAAAATGATGCTTCGATGACGGGTCACTAGTGCGACCCGCAACACATAACACCTGAAATTTGCCATGGGCAGTCAAGCCTATGACGCATTCACTTCTGTTGTTCCCCTATTATACAGTATAAGTCAAACCACACAAGACAAAGACCTTAATACTGTGTCTAGTAAATGATAGAAGACAAAGAACAGCAAATACAAGACAGAGGGTAGGTTTTTGGTATTGTATAAATATTTGGCTTGTCTTGTCCCATCCATACCTATGGTTCACCAGTTATCTTCTGCTTTCTGGGAACTACTTTCTCATTTTCTATCCAACATTTATCTCGCCACAGTATACGTGACTGTGTCTCTCCAGGATTTCCTTATGTTGTGGTTCTGTTTATTTTTATGCTTGCTGTTTATCCCTCTTGTTCTTGTGTAATAGGAAATGTAAACGAACTAGAGTAAAACTATGATAATTGCTAGGAGAAAACAAAAAACAGCGTCAATGTATTACTTGGGCAAGGCACAACAACGATACCAACACAACATTTTCGTTGGAGATAAACAAACAAACACAACGAAAACATATATAAATAAAGGGCGAACTAACAATAAATGCATTAAAAAAAAGAAGATAATAGACGAAATTGGAATCGCTGTTACAACCTACTAAATGCCACAGGAATGACAAGAACCAGACATGTGCTAGTGGAACTAATGACAAGAACCAGACAAGTGCTAGTGGAACTAATGACAAGAACCAGACAAGTGCTAGTGGAACTAATGACAAGAACCAGACAAGTGCTAGTGGAACTAATGACAAGAACCAGACATGTGCTAGTGGAACTAATGACAAGAACCAGACATGTGCTAGTGGAACTAATGACAAGAACCAGACATGTGCTAGTGGAACTAATGACAAGAACCAGACAAGTGCTAGTGGAACTAATGACAAGAACCAGACATGTGCTAGTGGAACTAATGACAAGAACCAGACAAGTGCTAGTGGAACTAATGACAAGAACCAGACAAATGCTAGTGGAACTAATGACAAGAACCAGACAAGTGCTAGTGATACAAGAAATGTGAAGAAGACTCTGGATGATGGATAGGATTAAGACAACCTGTTGATAGCATGAACAGATAATCTCTGTTCTTGAATCTTCAGGGCAAGATAGGTAGAAGAAGACCAAAGAGAACATGAACAAGAGAACTGGAGACGGACATGAAGAGAATGAAGATGGCATGGGATGACCTTGAGTTGTTGGCATGTGACAGGATGAATCAGTACGTGGTTGTTGAAAGCCTATGCTCCTGTGGGAGGTAAAAGGTCAAAAAGAATTTCTCTTTAAGAATTTAAAAAAAGCCTGTGCACAAAGAATTTAAATTATTTTATTTATCTTCTTGTACTATGTTTAACACTGGCGCTCAATACTTTTTTAAAAATATGACAAGGTGAAGGTAGTCCCAGAGCTAATACTGCCTTAGGGCAATGAAGTGTTAGAGATTTCACTATACTAGGTCCAACCATTTCGTGGGTAGGGGTTATCCGTTCTCTTTCTTGCTGCCTTTGCCTTTCATAACTCTAAGCGTAGAGTTAGACACCCACGTACATTTTAGTAGAATAGAGCGTGATGTTACCATTTTTGACCCCGCAACACAGTAACCGTACCGCGAGAAAAAAGCACCCTAACCGCTTAGTCAATCGGTCACTCATTAAAATAATAATAATAATTTTAATAATGATAATTAGGCTGTCGCCTAAGAACAATAACAACACTCTACTTTTCCAGCCAACATGTAGTTGCTGTAACATATACTAAACAACAAAACAAACAAACAAACAATTTGTATAAACGGATTTAAGTTTTTCCCTCTTCGTCTACTGTGATTAGCGCAAAAGTTTGATACCAAGTTATGAAACGAAAACAATAGACGTTGTAGGGACTCATCTCGCTAAGACTGCCAGTAAGTATATAGACAGAGAAAAAAAAAACACTATTAACAAAAGGAAAAGTTACTTACTGTAACAGCACACTAAGTGAGTAGTCTTGGAATATTCTACTGACGTTGTGGATTACAGCCACAAAACTTTAAAGCAATCGAAGCCACTTGTGAAAATGTTACAGCTAATTATGAGTTCCATTTGTCCACCAAAGATCATTTACTGACTCCATGAGCTTAACAAGAAACTAATCCTAAATCTAAAGAGACTATATCGAAGAAGAACAATTTTGCAAGTGTATACTCACGGTGATTTATAAACTGATCAAACAACGCGGCTTGAGTAAACTACACAAGGTGCATTCACGCATACAGGATCAATAAATCTCTGTTCAAGCCAATAAATTAGCTGCATATCAATAATTCTGACAAACACAAAAAGAAAGTCTGCGCAGTTCCCAGCAATTAGCGAAACAAACACAAGGGTATGCAGTGGAAAATGACAGACCGCAGGAACATTACGTGAAGCCAAGCGTATATATTTCCTCAGGAAATAGAAGATACTGCAGTAGGGGAATGAAGTGTGAGAGACGTAACTATACTAGGTCTCGAACGAACGAACTTTATTTTCAAAGGGTTAAGAATTGGGCGCGCAGGCCCGTCTAACATTCTGCCCTTCCTCTCTCTCATCTTGGTTACTCCATCCTTTCATTCCCAAACGCACTTTAACCATTAATTTTTAAGGCATGCAAAATTATAGGGGTAATG
This sequence comes from Oreohelix idahoensis, assembly GCA_024509875.1. Lineage (NCBI taxonomy): Eukaryota > Metazoa > Mollusca > Gastropoda > Stylommatophora > Oreohelicidae > Oreohelix > Oreohelix idahoensis. The sequence goes on from JAMPIV010019303.1 coordinate 27,835, forward strand.
TAACAGCGTACATTTATAGTTCTTGGGCTCACTCAGCTTTATGATGTGGGGTAAACGGTTCCTTGGTGCCTTTACCTTACCGAGTTCAAATGCAGTCAACGCCCCCATTTACAGACATGGTAGACTGAAGCGTATAGTTTTCGGGGTTGTCACGGATGATTTAAGTGTTATGGTTGCTTGATCGTTAGTTTCATGGACGTATTTTTGTTTTGTTACTGTGTCGTTTTTGTTTGTTTGTTTGTATGTTTGCTCGTACGTTAACACAACAAAACCAGAACGTCTAGTTTTAAAATAACACAAGCCCAACTCACCATGTCGTCAAATAATGTAACATGCATATTTAGGGTTCTAAATCATTATCGCTACCCGGACCCCCTTGACTTTTGGTAAATCTTCCCATGCCCCCCAATAATTAACAGTGGAAATACATTCTACAATTTACCATACAAATGCACATAAAACAATAAATAAAAAGATTAATTAATTTTTCCTTAAAAACCTTGGTTCATAACAGCTTTTTTTATAGCAAAAAGTTGTTAAGTATTTATTAAAACAAATTAGTTATTGTTATTACTGATCGGAATCTATATCACTGCACTCCGGGCAAACCTATAGGAGCTCAGTCTCCCTCGCCAACTGTCGAATTGCTCCTGTTGTGCGCTGGTTGTACCAAATGTCGCATTGCTCCTGTTGTGCGCTGGTTGTACCAAATGTCGAATTGCTCCTGTTGTGCGCTGGTTGTACCAAATGTCGCATTGCTCCTGTTGTGCGCTGGTTGTATACAAGCCAGATGCATCCTCTCATACGTCCATCCCTTCTAGCCTTACGTTTGATGCCAAACTCCAGCAATCTTAGCCTTGATGATTCATCGACTGCAGTGTAATTCTCTAACAGGCAATCATCAATTGTCCTCAGTATCTCTCCCTTATCCATATTTAATGCACCCTCTACGGGTGCTAGTCTGTCAACTCTGTCATTACCGCGTACAAGTCTGTCAACTCTGTCATTACCGCGTACAAGTTTGTCAACTCTGTCATTACCGCGTACAAGTCTGTCAACTCTGTCATTACCGCGTGTAGTGGATTTTGATGGTATTGTATGGTGGTGTTATCACCTAGTGTGATGCGTGAGGTCAGCTGTGAAGGCTCCTGAGATAATTGTAGCTGTGAACATACAGAAGGCCCTTTCGTGCTACCACTTTATGACCTCACACATATCTTTTTTTTACTAATGAATGTGGCTACGTTAAAATCTAGGGTGCTGAATGCAATGTGTTGTATGGACATATACACACACCCACAGATATTAATTAAGTCTAATACTATCAATAAAATTTATAACACAATGAACTAAATTCAGCTGGTTAACTTTAGAATAGAAAATCTTTTTTAAATTTATTTGTTCTGAACCAAGGTTTTATTTTGGCCAGAACTTATGCAAAGATTTTGAAATTTATGAATGAATGGCATGAATAAATGGCATGTTAAATGAAAGATGTTTACATATGCATTCTTCAAGATTAATTATAGTATTACTGTTCGTAATGTTAATTTTCCTGGGAAAACTATGAATGGATGTGCTGTTGGGGTGGCTTCATCCCTCCCTGTTTATGTCTACACAGCATTGTCCATTAATGATAGAAGGAAATGGGATGCTTCAGTAGTAAATTCTCTTGGGTGCTAGTTTTATGAAGTTGGTGTAAGTTCAGCAGGCCAGCTAGCCTACTTAACTTTGCCAGATTTGTTCTGGTGCTGGAATATGATGGGCCCACCTCTCCGTGCTTGAGCAATACACAGATGTTCTGTCGAAATGTACCCTGCACGGGTCCTCACTTCAATTATTAATCAGCATTTGACACCACCTTAGTGTCAAGATCGAACTCACAGCTCTGAAATAAAGTATTGGTTTTTGCTCAGAACCTTACCTAATAAGCCACTTCTACACATAACAAATTACAATAACACCACATAAACAGGGTCAGTTCTCTCTGACCAGACAGCACATCTTACCTAGTTGGTTTCGCATAGGGTAAGTTTCCCCAGTCTACAGATTCTGAAATAGGTGCATTATCTCACTGCCATAGAATAGGATAGGTGATATGATTCACTGTTCTCAACACTTGATCACCCCTTCCTAAACCTTGCTGTAGTTTATATATTGTTTGTCCCTAGACCCTGAACTAGGGCGGGGGGTCCAGAGCGAATCCTTACTTGTTTGTAAGGCTAGATTTCGATATGGCAGTATCAAATCACTCGAACATTAAACAATATTCAAAATATACAAAGAAATAATTTCAATCTTACCAGATTATGAATAAAGAACACAGAAATGCTAGCAAAACTCAGCTGAGCTGCTGGCTATAGTATGGCGTCCCTGAACTTATTTCAATTTATTTCATTTGGAAATCACCACACTTGAAATTTACTGTGTCTATCACTGGACAACAATTGAGGAATGGCAAAAAAGCTCGTCTGAGCGCGGATAATATGATTGTCTGTGGCCAATCAATGCCTTGGTTTTTTTTTTAAATTCAAATTTCCTACACTAAAGTCATTTCAGTCATGCTTCAGTCAAGTATGGATTTTTATCTGTTAGTCTGTCCGTCTCTACTTGCGTTTTCACAAAAACGTACTTGATTTTTGAACCAACCTTTCTCTCCCCTCCAAAATTTTGTCGTTAAAAGTTATTTTTAGACACAGCTCCCACCAATATTCCTTCTCTTCCATGCTAAGTAGATTTGAACACCTGCGTCTCAAGGTCGCGATTTTTGTGCAAATAGCGACACTTTTGATTCAATGCAGTCTTTCGCTGTTGTGAACAACACTGTCTTTTGTCATTATTTTCATTATTATCTATCCGTCTGTAAAATTAAAAGTATATTATTTCACTGCTCAGAATGGGCCATCCGGCCAGCTAATTTTTATATTCCTAACATTAATATTAAGAAAAAGTTACTTTTTAAATTTTGTAATATTTCAAGCATCTGCGTTTAGCCGCTGAATTCAAATCAAAGGCTTGGTATCGCAAAAGCGTCCAATAAATGACTGTGGCGTATCATATCCAAGGTCCCTTCTGTCGAATTCCTTACTTTATGTCAACTTGGGGGTGGGGGGGGGGGGGGGAACGTGACTTTTCCTCCTTGCCCCACCAATTTGCGTCCATTAACCTCGCTAGTTCAAGTACGCGTTCAGTCAGATTTTTTTGTCTTTTGATCCTCGTTCCGTTTTGCCTTCAAGTCTAACACCTGATGACCCGCGGCGCGGGCGATCATGTATTCCAGCAGCTTACGCATTGGTTTTTATCCTTACATTTTATCCTTTGGAGATATTTTTACGTTGTATCACTTGTTAATTTTATGACACCGCGTACAAGTCTGTCAACTCTGTCATTACCACGTACAAGTCTGTCAACTCTGTCATTACCGCGTACAAGTCTGTCAACTCTGTCATTACCGCGTACCATTGCATGACCAGGACAGTAGATCCACGCCAGTTGCTGATGGCATCTATGGATGTTGTCTATGCGTGCAGTAGCAATCCATGTTGGACCTTCCGAAGCATGGACTGAAAGTCTGACACAATATCTGCCCTTGTTAATGAAGTTTCAGACATCCGAACTAGGTCTGCAGTAGCTGCCTATATCTCCATTTAATGACATGCGGTATAGTATACATCTGGACATGAGGTATAGCATACATCTGGACATGAGGTATAGCATACATCTGGACATGAGGTATAGCAAACATCTGGACATGAGGTATAGCATACATCTGGACATGAGGTATAGCATACATCTGGACATGAGGTATAGCATACATCTGGACATGAGGTATAGCATACATCTGGACATGAGGTATAGCATACATGTGGACATGAGGTATAGCATACATCTGGGCATGAGGTATAGCATACATCTGGACATGAGGTATAGCATACATCTGGACATGAGGTATAGCATACATCTGGACATGAGGTATAACATTCATCTGGACATGAGGTATAGCATACATCTGGACATGAGGTATAGCATACATCTGGACATGAGGTATAGCATACATCTGGACATGAGGTATAACATACATTTGGACATGAGGTATAGCATACATTTGGACATGAGGTATTGCATACATCTGGACAAGAGGTATAGCATACATCTGGACATGAGGTATAGCATACATCTGGACATGAGGTATAGCATACATCTGGACATGAGGTATAGTATACATTTGGACATGACGTATAGCATACATCTGGACATGAGGTATAGCATACATCTGGACATGAGGTATTGCGTATATATGTGTTCTAGTGCCAGACTGTATCTGTATCGACTATGCTTTTCCTCTGGATTCAACAGCTTCGTCTGTCATGTTGCGTGGGCAACAGCTTAACCTCTTTACCCAAGCGCCCAACCTCCCGTCGGCCAAGACATTGTCTTGCGGGTGCGTTACTATTGTCAGTAATGACTGAAAGGTATGCAAAAAAAAAAAAAAATTATAAAAGAAGAAGTCGTTATCATGTAAGCCCCGATACGTTCAGGATCAATCCTGCCTTTAAATTAGTGCGACCGTTTATTTTGTTTTCCTTTTGTTATTTAAAAAAAAACTAACTGTTGTATTTTTTTTACAGTTTTTCAAAGAGATTCCCACAATTCATGTGTAGTAAAATCTGCGAGAATAATCGCTCATTTCAGTAAGATTTTAGTCATAAAATGACAATATATAAAACCAGCCCTATTGTGTCTGACGGTGATGCTCTCACACGCCAGCAACGCTGCCTTTTGTGCAGTGCTAAAGCCTATAGAACGATTCCACGGTAAAAATCTAACACGAGTTTTAGTTTCGGTTTCGAAAACGTACTACTAACATTTTACCAGATCTGCTGCATACACTTTGCAGCCAAGACTTATAATTAACGATTTGGAGGAAGTGTGCCGCAAAATAACTATCTGAATTAACGTATTCTGTCAACTTTAACGCAAATTTAGTAGTAATCCTTACATTTTTTGGTAGTGTTACACGATACAATACAAATTATTAACGCCAGTTCTTAACCCGCCATGCATAACCCCGCTTAGCCTGACACATTCTGCCATGCATATATACACGTGGCGACAAAGCCAAGAGAGGCAAAACACGCAGACAATTTTATTGCCTCCTCGCGGTAATGTTTCTGACGTCACAAAAACAAGTTAGTTATTTGAAAAATACATGCTAGCGAGAGGGGAAGATGGCCGTCTCGTGTAAAATATTTATTTGACGATGACCGGTGACAAAATTGAAAATCTAAAACCATAATGAAACTGAACATAAAAAATATATGGTAGTATAGCTTAGAATTCACTGAGCAAGAATATGTTTTAAATAATATGATAGTCCCAGTATTACCCAAATGGTTGAGAAAATACTAAATGTCTACGGACGCACAACCAGACGGACTGTTGTTTCTGCTTGTTTTTTTTCTTAACGTTAGTGGGGACACCGGATTAGAAGAGAGGCATTGAGGAAATTCAAATTAGCTTGGGTAACAAGAGTATAGAAGGAGAGGGGAGCGGTAGGAAAATGGTTACCAAAAACTAACATCGTTTTGCATTGGCACAACTAAAGCAGGCTGGCCAATCGACTACCAGACGCAGAGTATGTTTGGAATTATTTTGGTTTTTCAAAAACTGCATTTGAATTCTGGTAGTCGCAAGCTTTCGATTGGCCAGTGCTACTAAATATTAGCAAAAAGCTTTCACTATTCATTGCCAGTTGAACTGTATTTTTTGATTCAGATACGCTGAGAACAGCTGTGTTAAATTTAAAAGTAAAGTAAATAACTATATGAGTATTTCACAGTCTGGACGGAGCAGAGGAAACTGAGGCCATTTCTTTGCAAAGTCAGCGTCATTTGTTTATATTTCTTGATTTGTGGTAAGGAGGCTTTATGAATTTAATATGTTTAATCCCATTACCAAAGTTAGATACTGCTATTGGGAAAAAGTGAAGGACGTGCCGGGAGCAGACATTGTTGAGTCCTCACGTTGAAATGTATCTAACTAATGTATGTTGTCATGATTATGTTTGAATATTATTGTATTAGAGCATATTAGTAAGCTTCTGTGTTCAATGAACACTGTTCAACATGTCCGAAGCATTCATATTTAAAAAGAAAAAGATGAGAAAAATATATAAAAGGAAATGTGGTTACCCCACATTATATTATTGAGGAAAACTATGTAAACGTACAGTGGCGTATCTGCCATAGGGACCTGAGGGGTGGTCACAGCAAGGTGGGAGTCATGAGAAATTAGGGGATGAGTGCACCTGAAATGCAGGCGAGGCTGACCCCATACCCACGTATGAAATTAAAAAAAAGAATAAGTGATCAGATGTAAAAGGCCAGGGTGTCCTTTTGTTGCAGAGGTTTCGTTTCCTGTTGCCAGCTGGTGACAGGAAACCTGAGGAGTGACAATTACGCCAAGAAGTCTCCTACACTTTACATATGCTGTCAAGAGATAACAGCAGGAGCTTGGGTGTGTGACGTGATATCGATATTTCTGCAACTACACAATATCCTGTCTTCCAACAAGAAACCCCAGGTGATATGTTAAGGACCTGGGTACATCTGACAGTTTCGGTTTAAATAAACCTTAGTAATTCAAGTCATACTCAGGACTTATGTGGGGTATGATGACATTACAGCCCCTCATACACAGTGACTCTCTCTCTTAGAAGAATAAATTTAAGCTGTGAACATTCAAATAAGAAATACATATAATAACATTGTAGTCATTTGGGCAGATTGTCCACACAATTTTAGTTAATCTTTTATGTAAACTATCTTGTCCTCATTTTCAAAGACCTGTCCAAACGATTTGACTGGACAGGCAAAAAATAGTTGTACAAAAAAATTAATTTAAAGAAAAACTTAATCACAGGTTTTATTCACTTCCTCATAGTAACTTAAAGTGTTTTTGTGTTGTGTACCATCATTTCATTTCTCCCCTAGACACTAGGTACATCATACACCATACACTAGAGCCACAAGAGTGACCGTGTGAGATCTAGGGAGGTAGCGTTAGGTTCCCTGCACATAATTCATCATCATCATCGTTTAGAGTCCGGAGCCTACATGTGCTTGACCTCACACGGTTCATACATACACGGATTTCATTCTTTTTAGGATACCATCATAACCTCCCCAACAAAATCTAACTTTGCTACATCATGTTTAGCGTTCAGTTTGTTTCTTGCTGTCATGTGACTGAGAACGTGACTTGCCGTTCTCTCTGCAATCCAAAACTTTTTTCAGTAACACTTTTGGAATATTCCATAGGATTATATGGCTATTTACCAAAATTTCCCGGTACCATATTGATAACCTTCTCGCGCGTTCAGAGGTACGCGTACCGCAGGTTGGAAGCCCATGATGTACAGTGGGACAATGTTATATTGTGAGAGAGAATCAACGCTTGATGATAATGTAGATAGATGATATTATCCTGGAGAGATAAAAGAAATGATTACAATGATGAATGATAAAATACGACACGTCTAAAGTTCAACAGATTTTATCTTCACCGAGCGTTACCTGTAGATTTTCTAATTCTCTCAGTTTCTTTCTCTCTCTCTCTCTCTGTCTCTCTCAGTCTCTATGTCTCTATCTCTCTCAGTCTCTATATATCTCTCAATCTCTCTCTGTCTGTCTCAGTTTCTCAGTCTCTCTCAGTCTCTATATATCTCTCAGTCTCTCTCAGTCTCTATATATCTCCAAGTCTCTCTCTGTCTGTCTCAGTTTCTCAGTCTCTCTCAGTCTCTATATATCTCTCAGTCTCTCTCTGTCTGTCTCAGTTTCTCAGTCTCTCTCAGTCTCTATGTATCGATCAGTCTCTCTCTGTCTCTATGTATCTCTCAGTCTCTCTCTGTCTCTATGTATCTCTCAGTCTTTCTCTGTCTCTATGTATCTCTCAGTCTCTCTCAGTCTCTATGTATCTCTCAGTCTCTCTCAGTCTCTATGTATCTCTCAGTCTCTCTCTGTCTCTATGTATCTCTCAGTCTCTCTCAGTCTCTATGTATCTCTCAGTCTCTATGTATCTCTTAGTCTCTATGTATCTCTCAGTCTCTATGTATCTCTCAGTCTCTCTCTGTCTGTCTCAATTTCTCTCAGTGTCTCTGTCTCTCTCAGTCTCTCTTTGTCTCTTTTATTCTCTTTCGGTGCCTGCATCAGTATCACTGTATGTCTCTATGTTTCTCTCAGTCTCTCTCAGTTCCTCACAGCCTCTCTCAGTCTCTCTGTCTCTCTCGGTCTCTCTCTGTATCTCTCTGTTACTTTCTATCTCTCTATGTTTCTCCCCCTCTGTCTCTCTATGTTTCTCTCCCTCTGTCTGTTTATGTTTCGTTCCCTCTATCTCTCTGTTTCTCTCCCTCTGTCTCTCTATGTTTCTCCCCCTCTGTCTCTCTATGTTTCTCTCCCTCTATCTGTTTATGTTTCGTTCCCTCTATCTCTCTATGTTTCTCTCCTCTGTCTCTCGATGTTTCTCTCCCTCTGTCTCTCTATGTTTCTCTACCTGTATCTGTTTATGTTTCGTTCCCTCTATCTCTCTATGTTTCTCTCCCTCTCTCGATGTTTCTCTCCCTCTGTCTCTATGTTTCTCTAACTGTATATGTTTATGTTTCATTCCCTCTATTTCTCTATGTTTCTCTCCCTCTCTCGATGTTTCTCTCCCTCTGTCTCTCTATGTTTCTCTAACTGTATCTGTTTATGTTTCGCTCCCTCTATCTCTCTATTTTTCTCCCACTCTTTCTCTTTATGTTTCTCTCCCTCTATCTGTTTGTTTCTTTCCCTCTATCTCTCTATGTTTCTCTCCCTCTGTCTCTCGATGTTTCTCTCCCACTGTCTCTCTATCTCTATCTCTCTATGTTTCTCTCTATCTCTCTCATCCTCATCTTCAGTGGGAACATCATCCTCATCTTCAGTGGGAACATCTTCCTCATTTTCACTGTGAACAGCATCCTCATCTTCACTGTGAACATCATATTCATCTTCACTGTGAACATCATCCTCATCTTAACTGTGAACATAATCTCCATCTTCACTGTGAACATCATCCTCATCTTAACTCTGAACATCATCCTCATCTTCTCTGTGAACAACATCCTCAGCTTCAATGTGAACATCATCCACATACTCAATGTGAACATCATCCTCATCTTCACTATGAACATCATCCTCATCTTCACTGTGAACATCATCCTCGTCTTTAGTGTGAACATCATCCTCATCTTAACTGTGAATATCATTCCCATCTTCACTGTGACGATCATCATCATCTTCATTGTGAACATCATCTTCACTGTGAACATCACAATTTTCTTCACTGTAAACATCATCCCCATCTCACTGTGAACATCATCCTCATCTTCACTGTGAAAATCATCCCCATCTTCACCATGAACATCATCCTCATCTTAACTGTGAACATCATCCTTATCTTCACTGTTAACATCATCCTTATCTTAAATGTGAACATCATCCTCATCTTCACTGTGAACATCTTCCCCATCTTCACTGTGAACAGCATCCTCATCTTCAGTATGAACAGCATCCTCATCCTTACTGTGAACGTCATCTTCCTCTTCCATGTGAACATCATCCCATCTTCAGTGTGAACATCATCCTCATCTTCAGTTTGAACCTCATCCTCATATTCAAGGTGAACATCATCCTCATCTTCATTGTGAACATCATCCTCACCTTCACTGTGAACATCATCCTCATCTTCAATGTGAACATAATCCTCATCTTCACTGTGAACATCATCCTCATCTTCAGTGTGAACATCATCCCCATCTTCACTATGAACATCATCATCATCTTCATTGTGAACTTCATCCTCATTTTAACTGTGAACATCATCCTCATCTTAATTGTGAACAACATCCTCATCTTCCCTGTGAACATCATCCCATCTTCACTGTGAACATCTTCCCAATCGTCACTGAAAATCATCCTCATCTTCAGTGTGAAAATCATCCTCATCTTCAGTGTGACAAGTAGGGTGTATGTGGGTGGATGTAGAAGATGACAACACTCATACACCGCTCGTCTAGCTCACTGTCTAAGGAGTAACACATCAACTCCAACAACCAGTATCGATCTCCAACAATATATAATATTAACAATAAGTCACAATGGGCGCAGGGCCATTACAAATATTGGAGACATCACTAATCCCGAGTATCCTGCAAAGACTCTGCTTCTCGGAATAACTACAACCACAGAATAGACTACTTCATAAATAACTACTGCAACATCCACCCTTCTCTTCTCTACACTCTTCGCTGTCTCCTGTCTACTGTCTACTCTCTACTGACTCCACTCTCTACTGACCCAACACACATCTCTCTCTCTGTCTGACCCCTTTCATTCGTCTTAACCAAACACGTGAAAACCTTCCACACTCCACTGAGCTTCATTCACGCATAACTATAGCAAACAGCTTGTCTTAACCTCTGCTCACAACATTGCTTGTAACTAAAATATTACAAGGCAAGCATTCCCAACTCATAAGAACTCAAATGACTAATAAACTCCCGCTGGAGCATGAGAACATTCATACATGCATAACACCCTCAAAACACTCCGTGACAGTGAACATCATCCTCATCTTCAATGTGAACATAATCCTCATCTTCACTGTGAACATCATCCTCATCTTCAGTGTGAACATCATCCCTATCTTCACTGTGAACATCATCATCATTATCATCATCATCATCATCATCATCATCATCATCATTATCATCATCATCATCATCATCATCATCATCATCATCATCATCTTCACTGTGAACTTCATCCTAATTTTAACTGTGAACATCATTCTCATCTTAATTGTGAACAACATTCTCATCTTCACTGTGAACATCATCCCCATCTTCACTGTGAACATCTTCCCAATCGTCACTGAAAATCATCCCCATCTTGAGTAAAAATCATCCTCATCTTCAGTGAGAACATGATCCTCATCTTCACTGTGAACATCATCCTCATATTCACTCCCTCTGTCTCTCGATGTTTCTCTCCCTCTGTCTCTCTATGTTTCTCTCCCTCTATCTCTCTATGTTTCTCTCTATTTCTCTATGTTTCTCTCCCTCTATCTCTTTATGTTTCTCTCCCTCTATCTCTAACTTTCTCTCTATCTGTCAAAATAAAGAATGTGAGTATTTTCTTCTATCTCTAAACTCGAATGATTATTATAATATATAACATAGTTATGTCTTTTCTCCTCATCTTCAGTGTGAACATCATTCTCATCTTCAGTGTTAATATCATCTTCATCTTCAGTGTGAACATCATCCTCACCTTCAGTGTGGACATCATCCTTATCTTCAGTGTGAACATCATCCTCATCTTCAGTGGGAACATCATCTTCATCTTAATTGTGAACATCATCTTCATCTTAACTGTGAAAATCATCCTCATCTTCACTGTGAACAGCATCCTCATCTTCATTGTGAACACCATCCTCATCATAACTGTGAACATCATACTCATCTTAACTGTGAACATAAGCCTCATTTTAACTGTGATCTTCATCCTCATCTTCACTGTGAACATCATCCTCATCTTAACTGTGAACATTATCCTCATCTTAACTGTGAACGTCATCATCATCTTACATGTGAACATCATCCCCATTTTCACGGTAAACATCATCCTCATCTTCACTGTGAACATCATCCTTATCTTCACTGTGAACATCATCCTCGTCTTGACTGTGAACATCATTCTCATCTTAACTGTCAACATCATCCTCATATTCACTGCGAACATCATTCTCATCTACAATGTGAACATCATCCCCATCTTCATTGTGAACATCATACCGTCTTCACTGTAAACATCATCCCCATCTTCACTGTGAACTTCATCCTCATCTTCACTGTGAACATCATCCTCATCTTAATTGTAAACATCATCCTCATCTTCACTGTGAACATCATCCTTATCTTCAATGTGTAAATCATCCTCTTCTTTACTGTGAACATCAACCTCATCTTAACTATGAGCATCATCTTCATCCTAACTGTGAACATCACCCTCTTCTTCACTGTGAACATCATCCCCATCTTAACTGTGAACATCATTCTCATATTACCTGTGAACAACATCCTCATCTCACTGGAAACATCCTCCTCATCTTAACTGTGAACATCATCCTCGTCTTTAGTGTAAACGTCATCCTCATCCTAACTGTGAACATCATTCCCATCTTTACTGTGAACATAATCCTCATCTTAACTGGGAACATTATCCTATCTGCACTGTGAATATCGTCCTTATCTTCACTGTGAACATCATCCTCATCTCAATGTGAACATCATCCTCATCTTCACTGTGAACATTATACCCATCTTCTTGTGAACATCATCCTCATCCTCTCTGTGAACATCATCTCATCTTCACGATGAATATCATTCCCATCTTCAGTGTGAACATCATCCTCATCTTCAGTGTAAACATGATACTCATCTTCACTGTGATCATCATCCTCATAATTACTCCCTCTGTCTCTCGATATTTCTCTCCCTCTGTCCATCTATTTTCTCTCCCTCTATCTCTCTATGTTTCTATCTATCTCTCTATGTTTCTCTCCCTCTATCTTGTTATGTTTCTCTCCCTCTATCTCGTTATGTTTCTCTCCCTCTATCTCTCCCTCTCTGTCTATCTGTCAAAATAAAGAATGAGTGCTTTCCTCTGCCTCTAAACTCGAATGATTATTAAAATATATGACTTAGTTATATCTTTTCTCCTCTTTTTCAGTGTGAATATTATCTTCATCTTCAGTGTGAACATTATCCTCACCTTCAGTGTGGACACCATCCTCAACTTCAGTGTGAAAATCATCCTTATCTTCAGTTGGATCATCATCCTCATTCTGACTGTGAACATCATTCTCATCCTCACTGTGAACACCATCGTCTTCTTCACTGTGAACATCACCCTCATTTTCACTTTGAACATCATTCTCATCTTAACTGTGAACATTATCATCATCTTCACTGTGAACATCATCCTCATTTTCAATTTGAATATCATCCTCATTTTCACTGTGAACATCCTTGGTATCTTTACTGTGAACATCATCCTCATTTTCACTGTGAAAATCATCCTCCTCTTCAGTGTGAACATCATCCTCATCTTCACTGTGAACATTATCCTCATCTTCACTGTGAACATCATCCTCATCTCACTGGGAACACCCTCCGCATCTTAACTGTGAAAATCATCCTCATCTCTCTGGGAACATCATCCTTATCTTTGGTGTGAAAAATATCCTCATTCTAACTGTGAACGTCATTCCCATCTGCACTGTGAACATTATCCTCATCTTAGCTGTTAACATCATCCTTATTTTCACTGTGAACATCATCCTTATCTTCACTGCTATTATCATCCTCATCTCAATGTGAACGTCATCCTCATCTTCCCTGTGAACTTCATCCCCATCTTCCTGTGAACATCATCCTTATCTTCACTGTGAATATCATCCTCTTTTTCACTGTGAACATCATCTTCCTCTTAAGTGTGAAGATCATCCTCATCTTTACTGTACACATCATCCTTATCTTCACTGTGAACATCATTTCCATCTTCAAAGTGAACATCATCCACATCTTCAGTTTAAACATCATCATCATATTCACTGTGAACATTATTCTCATCTTAACTGTGAACATCATTCTCATCTTCAATGTAAACATTATCATCATCTTCACTGTGAACATCATCCTTATCTTTAGTGTGAACGTCATCCTCATCTTTACTATGAACCTAATCCTCATCTTAACTGTAAAGGTCATCCTCATCTTGACTGTTAACATCATGTTCATATTAACTACTAACATCATCTTCATCTTAACTGCGAACATCATCCTCATCTTAACAGTGAACATCATCATCGTCTTAACTGTGAACGTCATCCTCATTTTCAGTTTGAACATCATCCTCATCTTCACTGCGAACACCATCCCCATCTTAACTGTGAACATTATCCTCATCTTTATTGCGAACATCATCCTCATCTTAACTGTGAACATCATCGTCATCTTTACTGTTAACATCATCCTCAATTTAACTGTGAACATTATCATCATCTTCACTGTGAACATCATACTCATCTTAACTGTGAACATCATCGTCATCTTTTTCTGTGAACATCATCCCCATCTTCAGTGCGAACATCATCCTCATCTTCAGTTTGAAAATCGTCTTCATCTTCAATGTGAACATCATCCTCAGCAGAACTGTGACAATCATCCTCAACTTCACTGTGAACATCATCCTCATCTTAACTGAGAACATCATCATCATCTTAACTGTGAACATCATCCTCATCTTAACTGTGAACATCATCCTCATCTTAACTGAGAACATCATCATCATCTTAACTGTGAACATCATCCTCATCTTAACTGTGAACATCATCCTCATCTTAACTGAGAACATCATCTTCATCTTAACTGAGAACATCATCCTCATCTTAACTGTGAATGTCATCCTCATCTTAACTGTGAACATCATCCTTATCGTAATTGTCAACATTATCCTCATCTTAACTGTGAACATCATCATCATCTTAACTGTGAACATCATCCTCATCTTCACTATCAACATTATCCTCGTGTTCATTTGCACTTCCTACGGAGCATGTAAAGACCACAGCAGCTGGTCCCATTACAAGAAGACTGCATCAAGTTGTCACATACTTGTGTAGGGGAGGGGGGGTGGTCTCTGTGGCAACCTGATCTACATGATGAGATGTCCAACCCCATGCACAACCTCATATTAGTTGCCTTGTACGACATGCATGCAGGGTGCAGTGGTCATATTCTTTCTTTACCTCTTCTGAGGCCCCTAGAAACTACATGAGGCATGATGAATCTAGACTACATTTATTCACATGGGGAACGTTGAATCTAGACTACATTTATTCACATGGGGCACGATGAATCTAGACTACATTTATTCACATGGGGCACGATGAATCTAGACTACATTTATTCACATGGGGCACGATGAAAAATACATTTATTCACATGGGGCACGATGAATCTAGACTACATTTATTCACATGGGGCACGATGAATCTAGACTACACTTATTCACATGGGGCACGATGAATCTAGACTAATTTATTCACATGGGGCACGATGAATCTAGACTACATTTATTCACATGGGGCACGATGAAGACTACATTTATTCACATGGGGCACGATGAATCTAGACTACATTTATTCACATGGGGCACGATGAATCTAGACTACATTTATTCACATGGGGTACGATGAAGACTACATTTATTCACACGGGGCACGATGAATCTAGACTACATTTATTCACATGGGGCACGATGAATCTAGACTACATTTATTCACATGGGGCACAGTGAATCTAGACTACATTTATTTACATGGGGTACGATGAATCTAGACTACATTTATTCACATGGTGCACAATGAATCTAGACTACATTTATTCACATAGGGCACAATGAATCTAGACTACATTTATTCACATGGGGCACAATGAATCTAGACTACATTTATTCACCTGGGGCACGATGAATCTAGACTACATTTATTTACATGGGGCACAATGAATCTAGACTAAATTTATTCACACGAGGCACAATGAATCTAGACTAAATTTATTCACACGAGGCACAATGAATCTAAACTACATTTATTCACATGGGGCACAATGAATCTAGATTACATTTATTCACATGGGGCACAATGAATCTAGACTAAATTTATTCACACGAGGCACAATGAATCTAGACTACATTTACTCACATGGGGCACAATGAATCTAGACTAAATTTATTCACATGGGGCACAATGAATCTAGACTAAATTTATTCACATGGGGCACAATGAATCTAGACTAAATTTATTCACATTGGGCACAATGAATCTAGACTAAATTTATTCACATGAGGCACAATGAATCTAGACTACATTTATTCATATGGGGCACAATGAAGCTAGACTAAATTTATTCACATGGGGCACAATGAATCTAGACTAAATTTATTCACATGGGGCACAATGAATCTAGACAAAATTAATTCACATGGGGCACAATGAATGTAGACTAAATTATTTATTCACATGGGGCACAATGAATGTAGACTAAATTTATTCACATGGGGCACAATGCATGTAGACTAAATTTATTCACATGGGGCACACTAAATCTAGACTAAATTTATTCACATGAGGCACAATGAATCTAGACTAAATTTATTCACATGGGGCACAATGAATCTAGACTAAATTTATTCACATGGGGCACAATGAATCTAGACTAAATTTATTCACATGGCGCACAATGAATCTAGACTAAATTTATTCAGTTAGCTTTTGATGGCTAAGGAGTCTCTGTTTTCTTTATGATCTGAATAAGTTATATAACCAGGGTGACCACATGTCGTAGATTTTTGATAGGAAAATTAAGACTTGGGTTGGTCCCTTCTGAATAGATTAGAATAAGTGATAGTCACAGTGAGAGGTAGTAATAGAAATAGATTTCCACGAGTGAGATGGTAGAAATTTAGAGAGGCTGTCCCGGAAATCGAGAATCTTCTCTCTTTCCGCCTATCTTCTGCAACAGATCCAGAGGAGTCAGACAGTCTATAAAAATATATATATTAATATATATTACCACTCTCGTGCACACACACACTTGACAATATGTAGACGCACACACGTGGGAAAACTATAATAATGATTATACAGATACTTTGGAACGAAACTGACCGACACGCTGGAATGATTATTGAGTAGTTTAATTTTCATAACAAACTTCCCTCACAACATATAAAAATTACATCAAAAACATATACACATCATCATAAAAATCAAGGAATGCTAAAATAGTGATAGACCCGTTTGTATGATCCTTCCCCTTGATATATAGCTCACAGTCCCGTTAGAAGAAAGTGATAACCCCAAAGAGTCACAGATACATATGATTTGAGTCTATGGTGTCCCCCTTGTTTTTTTTTAAATTATGGACAGAGTTGATACTCTGCTCCATTCTAAGGGAAAATGTTGTTATCAATAACTTGCATAAAGAAAAAGTACAACGTGGGTGAATCAAACAAAGAACATCCTTCAGTCTACTTTCACTCGGTTCTTTCATCAGGACCCTGATATACTTACAACCGTGGTGTTGTTCGCCGTCTGGCGCAAACTTTGGGTCACTCACACACTTTTTATCTGTTACTGTCGTTTAATGAAGCGGATCCCAGCTCTGCAGATTTGTTTGTTGGTTTCATCAAAATGGATCCGGGGAGCGTCTGCTTCATGCGATAGTCATTTCAGACTAAAGTTAGTGTCACTTGACTCACGAGGTAAGGACCAAGGTTTTAATTTTGGTCAGAACATATGAAAGGTTTTGCAATTATGAAAGAAATGCATGAATATTACATAATAAATGCAAGGTGTGTACATATGTATGTTACTATTCTAGATAATATTACTACTGTTTATAGTTGTAATCTATTTGGGAGAACACTTAATGGATGTGCTGTTGGGGTGGCCTCATCACTCTCTGTCTATGGTGACTACACATTGTCCAGTTATTTGATGGAAATTTTATGGGTGTGTTAGCAAATAAGTTGAGTTGGTGAATTCTCAGCAGACCAGACGCTCACGTAGCTTGAAGGTGTAGCTCTGGTGCTGAGATCTGGTGGCCCCACCTCTCCGTGCTTGGGGGCAATATCAGAAGTTTGGTGGCCCCACCTCTCCGTGCTTGGGGGCAATATCAGAAGTCTGGTGGCCCCACCTCTCCGTGCTTAGGGGCTATAATAGGCTGCTCTGACAAAATGTCACTGCACGGGTCCACTCTTGTAACCCTCTAAATATTTCAATAGCTTCAGGGAATTACACCACTTAATAATTCACTGTGTCTACTAGGACAACTTATAATGAATGGCACAAAATGCGCGTCTGAGCGCCGATAATATATTCATCTATGGCCAATCACTGCCTTTTCTTTTTCAAATTCAAATATCCTACCAAAAAGTCATTTCAGTCATACCTCAGTCAAGTATGCCTTATTGTCTGTTGGTCCGTCCGTCTCTACTTGCGTTTCACAAAAAAACACACTTGTTTTTTGAACCAACTCTGCCTTCCCCTACACAATTTTGCCTTTAAAGTTATTTTTAGCCACAATTCACCATCCCACCCCGTCTCTTCATTCCAACTAGATTTTAGCACTTGCGTCTTCAAGGCCACATTTTTTTGAAAATTAGTGACATGTTTTATTTCAATGCAGTCGATCGTTGATATGAACAACACTGTCTTTTGTCAATATCTTTCTTATTATCTGTCCGTCTGTATAAATGAAAGTATATTATTTCACTGTTCAAGATGGGCCATCCGGCCAGCTAGGTTTTATATTCCTAACATTATTATTAAGAAAAGTTACTTTTCAAATATTTTCTAGAATCTTCTGGAATGCGTTCATCACTGCATTCAAATAAACGGAATAAGTTATCGCAAAAGCGTCCAAGAAATGACTGTGGCGTATAATATCCAAGGTCCCTTTTGTCGATTTCTTTACTTTATGTCAACTTGGGGAACGTGACTTTTTCCTCCTTTCCCCACCACTTGCGTCTTTTAGCCTTGCTAGTTTCAAGCACGCGTTCAGTCAGATTTTTCCTTTTGATCTCCGTTCTCATCCCGTTCCGTTTTGCCTTCAAGTCTAACAATTTAATTTCCATGGCGGGTGATGACCCGCGGCGTGGGCGATCATGTATTCTAGCAGCTTACGCATTAGTTTTTATCCCTACGTTGTATCATTGGAGATATTTTAACGTTGTATCACGGTTAATTTTGTGACAACCACACACTTGGTCAAATAATGTCGGAAAGGTTAATGTTTATTTTCTGTAATTATTCTCGCTACAAGGCAGCATGTACATTAGAGTTCGAGGAGAAAATATGATCTGGTTCAAAGGCCCAGTATAAGCATTTATTCTTTAAAAGAAACCCGTTAGTGGGATTAGTATTCTATCTCTGAAGGCACACGCCCTGTCAGACAGGTGTTACTTGAAAACCCACGTGGTTAAAGATATAAAATGTTTATATTTCTCACAGGTATGTCTCTGTACTAGACGCCGGCAAAGTTGGGTTACCCTAGTATTCACTGAATAAAGAAAAAAACACATATGAAATATTTTACATATTATGTACTCAATATAACTTACGTTTTGAACTGCAAGCATAGAGCTGGACTTGACGTTTAAACTTTCCCGTGAAATAAGTTATATATAAAATAAAACCTCATGAATTAGGAATACATACGTATTCCGTCAACACTCATGAGGCATCTAGCATTTATAAGTTAGTTTTAAAATATATTCTCTCGTCTGATTATTTAGCAGTTAAATTAAATTCTTTATAGCTACATGATTTATAAGCTAGAAATTATAATTTACTCTGCTTTCCACTGAAAATCTGAAAATAGACAAAGGCCACGCGCTAGTTTCCAAACCCGAAAAAGCGCCTGTCTCTCCCCTTCACTCTCTTAACACCTACGTTACCTTAGACGCATGCCGCAACTGCCACTTCTCGTCTTCACGCCTCACGCTGACCAGGGCCAACAGTGAGTGCCGTGTCAGATGGAATCTCAGACGGCCCGTCTCCAATGCAGAGGCAGTTTTCACACCTCCCCGAGAAACTTAACCGTGGGAGCGTGAGTGTCATGAAAAAACCCGAGACGCATGTCTGCCATTCGGTCTCTCGAGAGCGAATTTTCTCACAGTATTTCGTCTGGTGCAGGGAATGCTGTAGACATATGTCTGCTCCTATGTCTGGCCAGACGAATACATTCACAGTTCTGCGTCTAATGCAGTGACTGACACATTATGTCATAACATGCGTACTCAGTATGAGAAAGGAAACAGGTAAACGTTAGAATGGGAAAATAGTAAAGTTTATAGTCGCAAACGTACGAAAGCGAAAAACACCGGAAAAGGATAATAGAGCGATAATAAAATAGAGGACACGGGTAGAGAAAGAAGAGAAAAATAGAAAATTTATTGATCATAATCTCTATGTGACACCACAGTGAGACTTACCAGGGTGACATTATTGAGGCTTGGGAGCCGCATGCGGCTCTAATAAAAAGTAGTCCCATAGCAGATTCTGCCGCAGTCTTCACTATAGTAGGTCCAGCATCGAGATGTGGGGTGATCAGTTCTCTTCCTCGCTGCCTTTTCCTTCGCTAATTCAAGAGCAAAGTTAGGTACCCATTTATGGCTTAGTATACTGGAGCGTGATGATACCGTACATCGAACCCGGCATTTTAGCCGCGAGAGAGCAGCGATCTCATCCCTCTGCCAATCGAATGCTCCTGCTCTAATTATGTACCAGAGATTATAGAACCATTTTACTCAATAACGCTGAATAATGTAAAAAAGGATCATTTTTACATTTGTAATATGGAAATGATATCAACAAAACAAACAAACAAAAAACAAAAACAAAAAATGCAAGAAAGGTGAGATACCAGTGACATTTATTTTTCAGATAATTTTATCTTATTTTGATATGAAGTCATAAATTCACTTTTAGTTTGGCAAAAATACATAGGCGAGCCTTTCCAAACTTGTCTTCATTACTGCACTCAATGGTCTCCTAGGTGGCCACCTCTGTTATATAACATAAGTCTTCATTCCACGTCGGTGGCCTAATGGATATGAACGCAGTTTCATAATCCAGATATACCAGGTTCGAAACCTGCTGCAGGCGGTTTGGTAGCAGATCGCTTTGTGTGGATATTTAACAATGGTGTAAGCGCCGTACCGTTCAGAAAGCAATGGCAAACTGCTGAATGAAAAAATATGCCTAGAAAAATCACAAACAGCCAATAAAAGCTGGGGTTGATTGCCACGTCCTGTAAAGGATAAGCAACTAACTTAACTTCATTCCACATTAAACTGTCATAAGTTCCAATAACTGGAATAACAGTGCTCTATTTGCACCAGCAGCAGTTGTTGATCCATGCTTTGTAAGGAGCGCAGAAGAGAATAATGAATGCCCTATTTCCTCTGTTATGGTGATCAGGACACTGGTGTTCGCTCACACGCAAGAACACAATCTCTTTCACCCAACTAGTTACTCAGATATACCTGTTCTACATACCAGCTTACATTTCCTTGGTAGAATTACATAATAGTGGACAGACGTCGTCAGGTTACCCTAGTGTTTAATGATACGTCCGACCTGTCGCTTCAACTAATTAAAAAAAGGTCTCTAACACTAACTTTAACCCTAACTCAAACCTGTATCTAGCTTTTACAAAAATAACAACGCCTGACAAACTTACTTAGTCGTTCCTATTTTACCGTGAGGTGTAGAGATTTGGGAGAGAGAGCGCCATACTATCCTATCGGCTGTCTTCCTCCTGGCCTGGTTCCAATCTAGTCCTCGGTCCTTCAAAGATAATCTAATGTAGTCCTCTCAGCGGACTCTGGATCGTACTGGAGGTCTGGATCCTTGGCTCTTAGCCTCCCATACCTGCCTTGGCAGCCGATCTTCTCCCATTCTGCAGACACGGCCAAACCATATTAGTTGGGACTGTTTCTACTTGGGTCTGCAAGGGTTAGGTTTTTAGGCTTTGACGTATCGTCTGGTTGTGGACCAGTCTGCTCTTGTGACTTCAATCATCTTTCTCAGATACCTTATTTCTGACAAACACTGAGGCTAATTGTTAAAATAAAATAACATACAATAAAATAAAATAACAAGAAAATACCATCTTACGCTCGACATTTTACTTACTCCACAAGATAAGGCCAACGTATCAATAGCCACGTGGGTATACGGCGGAGTGGGTTTACTAATCAGAGTTTGAGCCATCACCTTTGACGTTCCAATAGGGCATACTTGACACCGCTGCTTGCTTAAACTTCTTGCAACGGCTACATTCCAGTGTGTCTCCCTGTTTTTGTGTCTACTGTTTTTAACCTTGTTGTTAGTCTGGTAATCTCGTCATGTGTCTTTGTTCATGTTTGTTTTATATTGTACACAAATGTGACGTTCCTGGCGAGCATCACTCTTTATTGTCAAGACTAAATGCTTGCGTTTGTCTGCTCTCACGTCATCTTCAATGTGTATGAGAAAATATTACATTATTAATCCTGCTTACATAAACATAAATCACCATGCATCATTCATCATCATCATCATCACCATCATCATCACTACCACCACCACCATCATAATTATGACATTTCATCATCATCACCAAAAGAACATCATCAACATCGTTTCCCTTTTGCGCCATTCACGCAGCATGCAGTCACCACTGCCACTGATCCACTTGCAGGAAACCTGCACTAAGTATGTGCGGTCGCGTATCACTTGAGTGGCAGTGTTTCACTTGAGTGGCAGTGTTTCACTTGAGTACACTAGCCACAATGCCACACATACACAGGTTCTCGCAGCGGTTGTTTTATGTACCAATTAATTTCACATGATGAGATTGCCAGGCCCTGTACAACCTTAAGTTAGTCACCTTGTACGACATGTTTGAGGGTGTAGTAGTCCCATTATTTCGTTGTCTCTTCAGAGACTCCTGGGAACGACAGAAGGCATACATAAACAAACATTTCGACATAACTCCGAAGGATGGTTAAAAAAAAAACATGACACGATGAAGAAATTATTTATTTCACTTTTATTTTCTTTACTCTTCTTTTATATTAATCATCAAGACCAGGAGGAGACATGGCAAGAATATGATTACAGTTCTCTGATATTTGTTGTCTTCTTCTTTCTTTGGTCCTTGGCCACTGACTGATAAAAAGCAATCAGTGGCCATCACGCCTAGTGGTGTCTTGTAGGGCAGCAACAAACTGTCTCCACTTTGGTCCTTGGCCACTGACTGATAAAAAGCAATCAGTGGCCATCACGCCTAGTGGTGTCTTGTAGGGCAGCAACAAACTGTCTCCACTTTGGTCCTTGGCCACTGACTGATAAAAAGCAATCAGTGGCCATCACGCCTAGTGGCATCTTGTAGGGCAGCAACAGCATGTGTTTCTACTTTGCTCGGTCGACAACCATTCTTTGTGTGGTGCCCAAGCTCTGGTTCGCGCTTAGCATCTCCGCCTTCACTTCTCCGCCAGGTAGCTTTTGGCCGTCCTTGCTTTCGCATGGCAGTTCTGGTGATGGTATCACGTTCTGTTCTGAGGATGTGCCCAACCCAATTCCAGTGTCTACCCACTATGATGGTGCGGATGTCTTGTTAGCAGTTCGTAGGTAGTGATAGTGTTTGGCAAGAAAGTTCGGAGAATCTTACCTAGGCATGTTGTGTGGAAAAAGGACAATTTGGACATTTTCTTTTATGTTACTCTCCAGCATTCTGCACCGAACAGAATTACATCAATTACGCAGCTCTCATATATTTTTAATTTAGAGTTTGTACTATACTTGGTGGATTTCCCAGTTTAGGTTGGCGAAGGCTGTTCTGGCTTTTTTCACTCGGTTGCTGAAGTCTTTGCTTGTTCCACCATCTGGTGTTACTATGCTTCCTAAGTTCCCTAAGTATGTGAATGAGGTAAGATGTAAGTGGTGACTAATATTAGGATGTACATGAGACTGGCAACATTATCATTTAAACAAATTGTTATGTAAACCACAACTGCAAGAACACGCAAAACTTTAGTGCAGACGTCTTGCACGTGGACCAGCTGTTGTGGTCGCTTCATGATCCATAAAGAGCAAAAATGAGAATAAATGAATGAGTGAATGAACCAGCAGAAGGAAGAGTTTCAATATTACAAGTAACAAAAGCACAGACATTACAAGTAACAAAAGCACAGACATTACAAGTAACAAAATCACAGACATTACAAGTAACAAAAGCACAGACATTATAAATAACAATAACAAAAACATTACAAGTAACAATAACAAGAACATTACAAGTAACAATAAGAAGGACATTACAAGTAACAAAGGCACAGACATTACAAGTAACAAAAACAAAGACATTATAAGTAACAATAACAAAAACATTAAAAGTAACAAAAACATAGACATTACAAGTAACAAAAACAAGGACATTACAAGTAACAAAAACAAGGACATTACAAGTAACAAACACATTGACATTACAAGTAACAAACACATGGACATTACAAGTAACAAACACATGGACATTACAAGTAACAAATACAAGAACATTCATCATCTCAGCCCGTAACCCGTCATGGGTCGTAGGGGTGCCATGGTGGAAGCATCAGCAGACAGGGTCCTCCACTGCTCTCTATCCTCAGCAATGCGTACAAGTGTGGAAAAACCGTGTCCTGCCCATTCTTTGATGTTATCAGCCCAGGATTTTCTCTGCCTTCCTCTTCTCCGTTTACCTTCGACTGTTCCCTGAAGGATCGTTTTCGAAAGGGAGTCATGACGAGTTACATGCCCAAACCAGGCAAGCTTTCGACGTTTCACTGTTGACAAAAGTGGTTCTTGGTGGCCTGCATAGGTGTTTATCTTCTCTCTAACATAGACATCTAACAAGAACATTACAAGTAACAAAAATAATGACACTACAGGTGTCACGGGTTGCCTCTCCATTGCTCTGCAGTAGTGGTCCACCCGTGACCAAACTCAAGAATAACTAATGTGGGTCTTCAAAGGTGTCTACCTTCTCACAAGATTACCCTTGGCAGAGCTGGAGATAAAAGGATAATGATGCTTCTTCCTCAAGGGAGTATTCATAAGATATTTCAGATGTGAAGAATAATGCTGCATGAGGCAGAGCAATGTTAACTTTAGTATCTGACCCGCCGCCTTTTATGAAGATGGTCATGCAAGACTTAATGTTAGCTCGTTCAAGCCCCCAAAAACAAAAAATAACGACGTATAAAATAACATCAGTAAAGGACACTACAAATAACAAAAACCAGGACATTACAAATAATAAAAACAAGGACATTACAAATACCAAAAACAAGGACGGTGTAACTAACAAAAACAACGAGGGTATAAATAACAAAAACAAAGACATTTCAAATAACAAAATCAAAGACATTACAGATAACACAAACAACGACGGTATAAAGAACACAAACAAGGACATTACAAATAACACAAACAATGACCTTATAAAAAAAACAAGTACATTACAAATAACAAAAACAAGGACGGTATAAATAACAAAACCAAGGGCATTACTGTGACGTACGTCTAGTTTGACAAGTGAATTCTCCCTGATATGATGGATGATTTAAAGGGACCTTTAGCTTTTCATAACATTAGAACCCCTGAACATTTGTTGTAACTTTTCGTTTGCCAGAACGCATTCCACCGGGACTCATGTAGGATACAGTGACGAGATCAAAGAGACAGACCGAGGGATCTTAAGGGAGACTATCGGCGCTATCAAAGACAGTAGTTTTCCCTGATACGAGACGCAGTTGCTTGCCGCTAATTTCGCGTCTCGGTGTCAATCGAGGAACCGAGCGAACGGGGGAAAGCGAAACGGGCAGCAGCGAGCGGATACGAAGACCAGGGGGCGGCTTCTTCTCTTGATTTGGCGGTCAGATCCCCAAAAGTTCGTGAGATCAAATAAGTTGTCAAGTTTATCATGTCCCACTCAACTTACATTCCATTTTTAGCTAAATAGACCATGAAGAACTAGACACGTTATCACTCGCTGGCCAGACCTTTACAGAAGCACTAGCTTTATTGAAATCTTGTTATAGATTTTCCCCTGGATTTTATATATATTTGCAGTGATTTCTATTTCTGTGCAAAGCGGTAATATATATTGTGTAAAGTGATCAGTGGTCTAGCTCAGTCATTCTATTTAAAGGGATTTTGTGTTAATTTAAATCTATTTAATTAAACCATCTCAAGAGTTCCAGTTTTAAATATAATGATCTATCTATTATATTATTTCAAAAGATAATAGATGCTTAAATTAACTTTTAAAGTCGCGAAGGAATTTATAATTAATAAATTCAGTTAAGTCCTAGTTTTATAGATGTGTGTTTTTAACCACTAGAATTCGCGCAATGTTTATTAAATACATAATTAAATACTCGAGCATATATATAATAGGCTTAACGGGAAATTCATCGCGCTTTAGAAGGTTATTTGTTTTCGGTATATTACATGTCTTTTTTTTTCTTTCATACAGAGTGATCGTAACCTGTGCGATCCCAGCATTAAGAAAGCAATAAAGAAATCAATCTAAGCAAAGCAAAGCATAAACAGTGTGTAGAGTTCCCCTGACGCAGAACTTGTTGAGACTGTGTAAATTTTTTAATCTTTGAGGCGATTCTATGTTTGGAATTCCGCTATCTAACTTATAGCAAAGAAAGCACACCCAAAGACAAATTTAACGCACCATCAAACAACTTAAGTCGTAACGGGAAGAAGAACACTGGCCCGAGCTTTGTTAGTTTACTGACACAGAGAGATAATTCATAATTTCCTGAACAGTGATGTGACTAGTTTTCTCACTGGACTTAAACCATACCTCACGGATAAAGTGTACCAGCACGCGTAAGAATTTTATTATCAGCGGCATAGCCAAATAGACCACACCATCCTCACCCCGGTATCAGAGACCGTGCCCTCCCATAGAAACTGTTATTAAGAAAAGAGACACAACTACAGATTCATTTTCCAGCGATTACGGGACCCTTTTATGTGCTGACCGCCTACCCGATAATCTGGGGCTAGAACTTGAACAAACACTCATACATTTAGTTGAGGTGTAACTGCTGTTGTGTTATTCTATGGAGTGCAAGATTTTTTTCACAATCGGTAAGTGAGAGCAAGATGAGTGAAGGCCTTTGCTAGCGCGTGTATGAATGACAGGAAATTAATTCTTTTGTGTGACCATTTTGTTAACTTGCTTACCTGGTAACATATATCTTTTCTGTATACCCTACATTGTTCCTTTAAGTGGGATAGTTGATAATTTGTTAACTCTGTTTAAAACCACCTCCTTTCCATTTGCTTAGTAAAGGGAAGAACAGCTGGGAAGAACAGGTTTTTTTTTTTCTATCACTTATACCTAACTTGGTAACACCTCTTTCAGAGTAATTAACTTTACTGTTAGGTTAACGTACCCGTGTGTTCCTGATATTATCTATCTCTGGACTGGGTTTGTCTTTGTCTCATGAGCGGGAAGGGCTTAGTCGATACCAATCTTCTTCACCCCCCCCCAAACCTGTTATTTGCATTTTGATGTTCTTATGATTAATTTTTATGTAATATCTGATATATTTTTAGTGATTGATGTATTTAAAGTGAATAAAATCACCTAAACTCATTTAGTTCTGTGTGTTGGATATACCCAAGGCCCAACTTTTTCCCCTATTCGTTTATTATAGTTTTTGTATCAACGTCGTGTGTGTGTTTGAAAACACCCAAAATCGTGAGTGCGACCGCAGATGCGAGTCTGGAAAACTGGCAAATAATTGTTTGACCAGGAGAGTGAAAGAGAAGATTGAGAGACACGATTTGTCGTAAAATAAGTCGGTCTTTACTCTCCTCCAGCACGCTGTGAAGTAACTATTAAATCTCTAC
>JAMPIV010019304.1:0-62500 GCA_024509875.1 Oreohelix idahoensis
GGTCTGTGTGAAGGTCCTAGAATTATTATGTTCCCAGAGGCAGCGAGCAAAGTTGTTTAAGTAAAATGTGTAGCACATGGCCATGGCTGAATGAATGAGAGTACGGCAGGTCTGAGTGTTATTTACCCGGTGTATTTTGGCACCCATTTGCTGTCTTAACTTTTTTAATCTGCAGAATTTGTTACAAAATGCTAGAGTATTTCTTTTTCTTAGGCTAAATCAGATTATCCAACTCTGTTCATACATTTACGAGAAAGAAAGAAACCTCTTAGACTCAACCCTATGTATATATAACTCTTTGGGCCATCATCTGTTCTCTTAACGGGGCTGTGGGCTAAACCTAGAGTAAGATTCTAACGGGCTATCATCCTTGTAGCATTTTCTTGAATTTTATGACTATTTTGTATATTTTTTTTCCTTGATGTATTTCTTTGGTGTTGTGAGAAGATTTTAAATTTAAAATCTCTCTTGAACTTAATAATCGTGTTGGTTAGCTCGTTCTAGAATACCTATATCATTGTTATAGTTTTCCCACGTCTGTGTGTTTAACTGGCGTCACGTGAATGTGCGTGCACTTGAGTGAGTAGGTAATATTATATATATATATAGATATATATTAAATATGTATATATGTTTAGACTGTCTGACGCTGTAAAAATCTGTCGTAGAAGATAGGTGAGAGAGAGAGAAGAGTTTTTTTTTTTCGCTCAGAGACAGCCTCTATATCGCATTCTATCATCTCACTCGTGGAAATCTATGTTGTATTTCTATCTCTCAATGTGACTATCACTCATTCCAACCTATTCAGAAGGGACCAACCCAAGTCTTAAATCTCCTATCAAAAAATAAACGACAAATGGGGTCTCGCCCGACGGATTTTTGAACTTAGAATAGGAAGATCGGGTTTTTGAACTTAAGATTCTTTATTCTGTAATAGAGTAAGAGTGTGATGTCTTGTGAGTTGTTATATCTTTAAATAATTTATCCCCTGGACTAACGATCTGTTTTCGGGCGTGCTGACCACACAAACTGATAAGTTTTCTTCCGCAGCATTTGAATAATATACATTTGAGTTACAAGTGGATTTTGTCGGAATATATGTTAATTGTTGATTTGTAATACTAAACGCTGGTAAAGTTTTGTGAGTGTATAACATTCACAGGGTTTTGAAGAAGTAGGTGTTTGAGCAAAAGCTAAGGAGTGCGTTTCGGACTATTTGTCCAGATTAATTGCCTCCCTTACCCTAACTGTCTTCAGGGGTGAAACTTATAGTGGATTAAAAATTAAGGTTTTTTTTTCTCTTTAAATTTTTTGCAATAATTATTTTTGCTTCCACTGTAGCAACTTATTTTTCAGAAGTAATCTTAACTACCATTTAGTTGGCGTAGTCGTGTTTTGCATTAGGTGCTTTATTGCCGATTAATAGCAGCGATAGTTAGATTTTTATTTTGGAGGAGGTATCCCAGGGTTAAGTATATCATCTTTTATTTGGTATTTTCTCGTAAGTGGTAGGAACCAGTGTATCCTTTTTCCTATTTTCTTTCTCCACTAGTCTCAGTCACTGACATAATATGGTCGAGAGGGCAAAGCTTAGACAACTCCTCAGGGACGAAGCGAGAGAGGAGGGACTGGAAGGAGAGGAAGCGAAAGCTTTTGTCAGAGACGAACTTGAGAGATATGACGCGGAGAGGAAAGCAGCGGAAGCTAGAGAACAGAAGAAGATGGACGAGGAAATGGAAATTCGCAGGGCGAACGAAAGAGAGAAGGAGAGACAGCATGAGGAAAGAGAGAAGGAAAGACAGCATGAGGAAAGAGAGAAGGAAAGACAGCATGAGGAAAGAGAGAAGGAAAGACAGCAGGAGGAAAGAGAGAAGGAGAGACAGCATTTGGAAAGAGAAAATGAGCAACGACGACAGCATGAGTTGGCTCTTAAGGCTCTAGAAGTCCAAAGTCTTGGCGCTGCCTCTACCTCCAGCAATGGAGAGTCTTCTCCTCATTCTTCCTTAACTGATCCTTCTAACACTCAATCTCTTCAACTCAACACTATGTCTTTCACCCTTGAGTCTTTCCCTTGTCCTAATGAGAAGATTGACACATGGCTAGAGAAATTTGAGAAAATTGCAACTCTGTTCGGTTTAGAGAGGTCGCGCTGGAATATGAAGCTTTCCAAGGCTTTGAAAAGTTCTGCTTACGATGTGTATGCAAATCTGGAGAGCAGCCAACAAGACAACTATGATGTGTTGAAGAAAGCGTTACTGGAGCGCTTTGAAATGAACGCTCGCAAATTTTTGCAACTGTTTCGCAACAGCCGGAAAGAGAATTCTGAAACTTTTCAGCAGTTCTCGTCTCGTTTGAAGGGTTATCTGACAAAGTGCCTAGGGCTCTCGCAGCTCCCCTCTACCTACGAAGGTCTTGAGGAACTTGTTCTAACAGAACAAATAAAGAACACTTTGTCTGCGGATACCCGGAGATTTCTTGCCGAGCAGGGGGCAGAAAAGCTTGAAGACATTTTACAGAAGTCTGAGCGTTATCAAAATGCGCTGGCTGAACTACCGGCCACAAAACGGAAACCGACAGAGGAACATTTTCGAAAAAATAATCTACAGCAATCTTCTCAGGCTTCCAACTCGATTAACCACAGAGAAACTGGACCTCAAAACCCCCCTCCTGAAAAATCAAAGTTCTACAAGAACAAGTACCCCAACCACCCCAAACAGTCTGATCAACCCGACCGCCCTACATGGCAGCGCAGCCAGAAAGGACAAGGTGGCAAAGGGAGAACCCCTGAGCACGGGACATATGATCAGACCGAGCACACCGAGCCTAAACGCATCGGATACTTGCAAACAGTCTCGCAAGGTGGAATTATTGACAGTGATTCCCAACCTGTTGGGGATAGACCCTCAACGCGAGGTACTGTTATTTTGAACGGTTCTCAAAGTCTTTGTTTATTCGACACGGGGCTTTCTTACGATTGCATTGTTGCCAGAAACCTGGTTAAACCCGGTCAAGAGACAGGAGAGACCGTCAAAATTGTGGAGTTTCTAAGAGTGAGGCACCTACAGCGCTTCTCATTGCATTGGTGGAGATACACTCTGACTTTGTCAGAGGCGTGATCAAAGCGGCTGTTATGGATGATCCCATCTACCCAGTCATACTTGGCGGGAGATACGTGTGTATTGGGAAACCGGAAGAGCCGATTGTGGCAGCAGTAACTACAAGAGGGCAAACCAAGAAGGAACGGGAGCCTGCGCCTAATTTGTTACCTATGGAACTTAAAGAAGCGCAATACAAGAACCCTACTTTGGCACCCTGCTTTAGGAAACTGCCCATGGCTAAGGAACCCAGAAAGAACGGGGACATTTTTTCTAAGGATGGCGTACTTTATCGCAGAACGGGCAAGCCTGACCAAGGTTACAACCAGCTCCTAGTACCGAAACAGTACAGAAGCCAAATCCTAGAAATGGGGCACTCTCTTCCCTTCAGCGGACATATGGGACAGAACGCCACAAACCAACGGATAACTACTCATTATTGGTGGCCAGGAGTAAATACTGATATTATCAGGTATGTTAAATCCTGTGCCCAGTGCCAACGTGTGCCACCCAAGCAACGGGCACCCCAGTCTCTTTGGGTGAAATGCCAATAGTGGGAACACCATTCGAACGGGTTGTGATCGACATTTTAGGGCCCTTAGAAAGGACTAAAAGAAGGAACAGGTTTATCCTGACCTTAGTCGATACATGCACTTTATGGGCAGAAGCTATCCCGCTAACATGCGCAGATGCCAAGCATGTCGCAGAAGCCCTCGTGCAGATTTTCACTCGGTCGGGATTCCCTCAACAAGTGTTGACGGATAACGGATCTCCATACCGAAACCTGTTGATGGATGAGATCGTTAAGATCTTGAGGACCCAACACATTCACACTAAGCCATATACTCCGGCCGGAAATGGGCTCGTGGAACGTGCTAATGGAAACCTCAACCTGATGTTAAGTAAGCTGGCGCAAGTGAAACCTGAAGATTGGGATCTTTGTATTCCTGCAGCTTTATTTGGCTACAGAGAATCTCCTCATACTTCCACAGGATTTCCGCCAGCTACGCTTTTATTCGGCAGACCTATTAAGGGGCCACTTGAAGCCTTACTTCAGTCTCTGACAGACGAGAAGGCGGATGAGACAGTTGTCTCAGCAAGTAAATATGTGTCGGTTTTAAAGGACAGGTTGAAACTAGGGTGGGACCTAGCAACGACTATTTTTAAGCGAGCACGCACAAAGCACGCTAACCGATACAGGAAAGTCGCGAAAGAGAGAGAACTGGAAGCAGGAGAGAAAGTTTTGGTGTTACTCCCTACCGAGAACAACCAACTGAAGATCGGATGGCAAGGGCCGTTTACCGTCCTGAAAAAGATTTCTAAGGCTAACTACCAGATATCTATTCAAGGAAAGGAGAAGGTTTTCCATTTAAATCTCTTAAAGAGATACTTGGAAAGACCAGTGCCGACCTCCGACCATCTCCTGACGATCGCCAAAACTGACGAAGATGACGATAGTGGCAGGGAAACTCCACTGCACACACAGGAAATCTTTGAAAAATGTCAGAAACGGCGACGCTCTTTCAAGCGCGCATGGGAGACATTCCAGAGGAAGGAAACGTCGGGGCAGACTTCATGAGTAGGAATTGGACAGATATGGAGGGGGAAGATGAGAGGGAAGAAGACAGACACCCCGAAGCTACGGTTATAGGAAATTTAATTCCATAACGTAGACATGGAGTGCTTCCATATCTTAAAGGGGGGACGTCCTGTCACGTAGGTCTATGATCATTAAATTGCCTAGATCTTCTTCCTATTCTCTCACCCGAATCCTTTTATTTTATTATCTTTCCGTACTTGTTTTTTCCTGTATTTTTCGCATCACTCGGTTGCGAAAAATATTTTCTTCAGTATTCTCAAACTTTACCTTGTGTTTTTTCTCATACTGGGATACGTAATTCTATTACTTAGATGTCAGTCAGACAAGAAGTGCAATTAAGTTGCAGCTATCTCAGACATCGAGTCGACTTGGGTCTGCACCTACAGATGACACGACACTCCTGAGTTAGATTCTCGACGTAAACGCGTGAGAATGCTAGGAGAGAGCCGACATCCGTCTGCATTTTTCACCGGTCAACAACGAGTTGCATCGGCCGAACGCTTAAGTAGGAGCGAATATTTATACCTTATAGTCGCAGTTTCAGACATTTGTCTGGAAATCCCAGCTGACACGGCTCATTCTGGGCCCCGGTCAGGGTAAGGTGCGAAGTAGTATAAGTGTCAGTTCAGAGTCGTTGTCAAAATAGCTCCGGCTTGGCGTGAAAAATCGCTCCGCACTGGAGACCGGCTGTCTGAGAGTTGCAACTCACGCGCGCTCTCGGTCACTGATGGCGGTTACGACACGCGTTAAGCTGACGTAGGTGTTTTACACTTAAAAGGGGAGATGATTTCGGAGTTTGAGAAAATGTGGGATTGTGTGCCCCTGTTTTCAAATATCCACACAGGAGCTGAAATCTGATTTCATTTCAGTCTTCAACATCTTCAGTAGACGGAAACACGCGTGCTAGCGAATGAAGCTTGTATAGCGAATTTCATAGTTCTCGTCAGATTTCTGACGAGCTTCTAACTACCTATCTAGTGAATTATCCTAGTCGTGGTGTTGCCGTAGTTCTGGGGTGAGATTAATATATATTATATCTAGTATTTTGTGAAGTGATAAAGTGTTAAGTCGCTTATTTCATATTTCACTAGTTAGATTTTGCGCAGAGTGCCAAATTTATATAGTCTGTATTATTTTCTAGTGACGTGTTTCGGTGGATAGCAGAATAAATTATAATTTCTAGCATTAAACAATAATGTAGCTATAATGAAGTTAATTTTACTGCTAAATAATCAGACGAGATCATATTTTCTAAACTAATTTATAAATGCTAGAAGCCTCATGAGATGTTGACGGAATACGCACGTGTTCCTAAATTCATGAGGATTGATGATTTTTTTTTTTTAAATATAACTTACTTTACGGGAAGTGTTAAATGATAAGTCAAGCGGTACGCTTGCAGTTTAAAAATGTAAGTTATATTAGGTACATATTGTAAATTATTTGATATGTGTTCTTTCCTTTTTATATAGTGTAACGGTGGTACCCAACTTTGCCAGCGTTCTAGTACGTGAACATTATTTGTGAAGAAACAAATCACTTTCATTACCAGAACTTTAACAGTTAAATGAAGTAAGAGGCCTTCGCGCCAGAATTAATTCTTCCAAAATAACGCTTCAGTACAGTTCAGCCCGCTGTGGCAAGCAAATAGCAGTAACATTCCGACAGAGTTTTGACTAGTATTGTGGTGACCAAATATAGTACCTTCCTGAAAGTAGACACCGATCTGACATTCCTTAAATTCTAGGAACCAAAGCTAATGACATTGTGCTCTGCTAACTTTCGTGCCTGGACAAATTTTATGTGACTTAACAGACATCCGAAAAAATAAGAACACCCAAGGAATCGTTCCCTGAGACAGAGAAATTCAGTACGTCTAGTTGGAACTGGAGATTTCTTGGTCGAGAACTGCATTTACGGGTCTGTGTGAAGGTCCTAGAATTATTATGTTCCCAGAGGCAGCGAGCAAAGTTGTAAGTATAAATGTGAGCACATGGCCATGGCTGAATGAATGAGAGTACGCAGGTCTGAGTGTTATTTTACCGGTGTATTTTGGCACCCATTTGCTGTCTTAACTTTTTAATCTGCAGAATTTGTTACAAATGCTAGAGTTTCTTTTTCTTAGGCTAAATCAGATTATCCAACTCTGTTCATACATTTACGAGAAAGAAAGAAACCTCTTAGACTCAACCCTATGTATCTATAACTCTTTGGGCCATCATCTGTTCTCTTAACGGGGCTGTGGGCTAAACCTAGAGTAAGATTCTAACGGGCTATCATCCTTGTAGCATTTTCTTGAATTTTATGACTATTTGTATATTTTTTTTCCTTGATGTATTTCTTTGGTGTTGTGAGAAGATTTTAAATGATAATTAAAATAAATCTCTCTTGAACTTAATAATCGTGTTGGTCAGCTCGTTCTAGTATACATATACTCATTGTTATAGAATTTCCCACGTCTGTGTGTTTAACTGTCGTCACGTGTATGTGCGTGCCCGTGAGTAGATAGACATATAGGTAATATATATATATATATGTGTTTAGACTGTCTGACGCTGTAAAAACTGTCGTAGAAGATAGGTGAGAGAGAGAAGAGTTTTTTTTTTCGCTCAGAGACAGCCTCTATATCGCATTCTATCATCTCACTCGTGGAAATCTATGTTGTATTTCTATCTCTCACTGTGACTATCACTCATTCCAACCTATTCAGAAGGGACCAACCCAAGTCTTAAATCTCCTATCAAAAAATCTACGACAATATATATATATATATATATATATATATATATATATATATATATATATATATATATATATATATATATATATATATATATATATATATATATATATATATATATATAGTCGTTCCCCTTCTACCGTTAGGTGTAGAGGTTTGGAAGAGAAAGCGCTAGATTATCCTATCGGCTGTCTTCCTCCTGGCCTGGTTCCATTCTAGTCCTCGGTCCCTCAAATATTGTCTAATGTTGTCCTCCCAGCGGACTCTGGGTCGTCCTGGGGTCTGGATCCCTGGCTCTTTGTTTCCCATGCTTGTCGCATTCTGCAGACATGGCCAAACCATCTTAGTTGGGACTGTTCTACTTAGGTCTGCAGGGGGTGGGATTTTAGGCCTTGACATATCGTCTGGTTGCGGACCATGTCTCTTCTTGTTACTTCAACCACCTTCCTCAGATACCTCATTTCTGAGGTTTGGATCTGGCTTTTTTGGGTTGTAGTCATTGCCCATGACTCGCATCCATATGTCAAGACTGGGACATAGGTGGAGCGGTATACAGCCATCTTCGTTCTCTTACCAACCTCTCTCTTGCTGAGGAATCCTCGATTTATGGCCTCAAAAAGTCTCCCAGCTGCTGCTTTTCGAGTGGCCAACTTTTCTTTGATGCCTCCCTTTCGGTCTATAATAGCTCCGAGGTATTTAAAGTGGTCGACCTAATCCAGGACCTGTTCTCCCAGCTTAATCTGATGTCTTCTTTCTTCTCGTGATATCACCATGGATTTTGTTTTAGATCTGCTTATGACCATCCCTCTCTTCTCCAGCTCTTCCTTCCAGACTAGCAGGTTGGATTGGAGATGTGACTCTGATTTAGCAATCAGCGCAACATCATCAGCAAATGCCAGCTCTGAAATACAGACCTGTCTCATCTTCCAGTTTCTTGTTCTCTCCTTACATGCCTTAATGACATCGTCCATGAGGAGTATGAAAAAGATAAGGTGACAGGATATCACCTTGTCTTACACCAGTGGTGGTCCTGAACTCTTCTGACTTATGGTTTGCTGTTCTCACATAATTTCTGCAAGACTTGTAGAAGCTCTGTATAGCATGAATCAGAGGTGCTGGAATATTCTTCCTTGCCAAACAGTCCTAAAGTTTGCTCCAGGGGACCCTGTCAAACGCCTTTTCCAGATCTATGAAACAAAGATGGATCTCACTCTTATACTCAAGGGCCTTTTCACTCAGCTGTCTGAGTGTGAAGATTAGGTCTTGAGTACTTCGGTTTGCTCGGAATCCGCACTGGACCTCATCCAATTCTGGCTCAGCGAGGCGTCGGAGTCTATGCTCTAGGATTCTAGAGTAGATTTTACCAGCGACACTGAGACGGGATATGCCTCTATGGTTTCCACATTGTCGATTGTCACCCTTTTTTTGAAAATTGGTGTTATGATGGCAATCTCCCAATCCTTTGGTATGGTCTTGTTGCACCACGCTGCCTGTAGGACCCTTAAGAATAATAGTAACTTATATTACTTTTTATTCTTTCTAAACCGTTTACTGTCAGTTGAAGGACATGTTATTATAAATGTTATCATACCTAAAGGTCTTCTGTATTTGAACACGCGAACTAATATAACAAACTAGGTTAAACGGGACGCGTCTCGCCAAAACGAGGCAGATTTTAAAAAAATAAAAATAAATGTGCTTGTATCAAGATAATAATATAAATACCGAAGTATTCTTATTTGTATTTCTTTCTTCTATTAAGACACCCTGAGTTTCTATTCGGGAAGCATACATTGAGAATTAAAAATTAAAAATAATGCATTAAAAATAAGCACAGATATCAAGAAAAAGAATATATATATATACTCGTATAATAAAAGTGTACATCAAGATTAAAAGCATAAATGAAGAAAATAAGTTTACATCAAAAATAAAATCAGACTTCTTCAAGTACCGTGCCAAGTGGCGTAGGAGATCATGTCTCTCCACAACCTCCTGTCTCCAGTACAATTTATCAATTCTGCTGTTGACTTCTTTCCATTTCACGATCTCAAACTGTCCAGTATTTGCTCTCTTTGTCTTCCCCTATCTCCAGTCTTACCTGTTGTTACGATATATTCCACCTTTCCTAAGTCCCATAACATGCCCAAAAAAAAGTGGATTGCTTCTTTCTAACTTGTGAAATAAGTTTTCTTTGCGCATTGGCCTCTCTTAGGACATCCACATTACTCTTTTTGACTGTGCATGGTATTTTTAACATTCTTCTGTAAAACCACATTTCTGTGGCCTCTGGCGCCTTCCTCATTTGTTTACTAATTGTCCATGACTCACTCACATATGTCAGGATTGGTTCTATATAACAATGAAGAACTCTCTTTCTTACTTCCAATGACAAAGAATTGTTGCATAAAACACTCTTCATTTTATAGAATGCTGCTTTTGCCTGAGCTATTCTGCTCTTCACTTCTGAGATGCATCTTCCATCGGTTGTTATTAATGTGCCCAGGTATTTGAATTTAATAACTTGTTTTAAAACGGTCCCATTGTTAAACTCATACTGTCCAGTAGTTGTTAAATCACGTTTTATTTGTTAAATGCCGTGAATGTCCACCAGTTGATAAATGTAGATGTTGGGACTGGTGTAGTAAAGTGTAACGATTGTCAACTCATTTAACCCAGCACAGTTTTGGTCATACAGGTCATCTTGTCCTGGAACGTGATGAGGCTCCGACAAGAATGTGAGTGTAGACAATGAGTGTGTATATGAATGTCAGAACGCGAATGGTAGAATGATTCGATAGAGTTGACAGGTTGGTAGTACATCACTCATACTCACACTGTTCGAATTCAAGAAGTACTGGAACTACGGTTGTCTTTTTATAACATTTAATGGGACGCACACTTGGACAGGACGTGTATGGTTACAGGAACAAATGTCGACATAGACAGCATAATGTTGATCACAGGAATATCATCTTAAGTTAGCATTCATGCTTGGCAAATATCATAATGGAGCATTCGTAAATAAGCATTCAGAGTTCCATCATGTAAATCATCTGGCTTTACTGACTGGGCACGTCAGACCATAACCAATATATAGGAAGGCTCCTAGACCTAACCTCGTCTAGCGAATATCCCTTCACGTAAAGTTCAATATATATATTTTCCATAAAGATATAGGAATCCCAGACATGGGTTCTCACATGTAGCAGTGATCTCTTGGTTCATCGAGCGATAGTACAGGCATCCCTTTTTCTCACTCGATAAATACAAAGTATATGGATTTCAACATGGCTGTGCTTCTCTCGTGAGCTTCACTCACTATTGGATACAGACCAAAATTGGTCATTCGTTAAATGTCCTCATTTCTTCATAGCTTCTATCATAGAGGTAATTGAATAATATCATATAATCTAGTGCTGATACATAGGAATGACATCTTCCTTTGAATAAATATTCTTTTCAAAAGTACCACTGTGCATCTGCTTATCGACAACGATGGCGAAGCCCAAGTTCATAATAAATTGTGGTTTTACCTTTCTATGCGAAATATAACTTTGCCATTCCTTGGCAAAAGAGAATAAACACTGGGGTAAAGTACATACAACATGTCTAAATGACTATCACTTTTCCCCATTTACTTATAGATCACTTTTTCGGCGATAAGCCGGCTACAACAAAATTCGACATCCCGACAGGATGACAGCCATGAATCACACCCCCTGCTAGCGATACTTCCGCTGCATAGCCTTTGACCTTTTCTAGCGACAACCAACATAGTTCGACTTAGAAATGTAAAGATATCCATATATAAGACAGACTCGTCCTACTCATACAAACACTACGTATAAATTCAGGCCATAGATATACTGAAGCAAGAACAATCTATTCCTACCCAGGCAAAGAATAAATCGCAGTAGGCCTAGATTCGTCCGCGGAATCCGATCGAAGATGACGGAACTCCTTTCAAGGGAAGTAACTCAAAAATGACTTCTCCTTTAGCACTTAAAAAAGGAAATACTTTGTTTACAAAATATTTGCGAACGTAATAAGTATATAAATGTATTATATTGCAAGATAGTAAAGATTGCACTTTACAGTCTTACCACACCTCCCGGGAAAAAAAAAAAAAAATTTTTTTTAAATACATCTAGGAGCAACGTAGAATAGGCTCACAACGCAAGAATACTGCGCAGATGAAAATATCAGGAATAACTATAATTCCTAATATGACTGGTGAGAATATATCTCAAAATCTGAGAGAAATTGTTTCTCTACGAATAAATGTTTCCAGGAAGGTGTGATGTACGTATAATACAATTCTGGTAATTATACAATGCATACCAGCGAGTGTCAGCGAGTGTAGATGGACGGGGAAGGGCATAACATATATTTCAGAAGAAAAAAAGCAAATTATATACTCTGGTAGTAATGATAATCGTCACACAGAGGGAGTAGCCATCCTAATGACACAGAAAGCAGCAGCATCGCTTATCAGCTGGGTACCTATCAATGAGAGGCTAATATTAGCTAGATTTCAGACACGATTTTTCAAGCTCTCAATTGTACAATGTTATGCACCAACTAACGACGCTCTTGATACCACAAAAGATGACTTCTATGAAGCACTTCTAAGTACCATCAACACAATACCCAAGCATGACATAATAGCAGTCATGGGTGATTTTAACGCCAAAGTAGGTGACAACAACGATGGAGTACAAAGATATCTCGGTACTCATGGCATAGGCTGTATGAATCAAAATGGCGAAAGACTTCTAGAACTTTGTGAAATATCAAACCTCGTTGTGGCAGACACCATCTTTCCACATAAGAATATCCACAAGATAACATGGAATTCACCTGATGGCAGAACTAAGAACCAGATAGATCACTTCTGCATAAGCGCTAAATTTCGCTCATCAGTTCAAGACGTCAGAGCATACAGAGGTGCAGAGATCGGAAGCGATCATAACCTCTGCATAGCTAAACTGAGAATTAAACTGAAGAAGTTATACCAACAGAATAAAAATAGAAGAATAGATGTACACAGACTGCAATCAAATGATATAAAGGAGGAATATAATGTCAAAATGAACAACTATTTCGATGCTTTAGGCAAAATTGACAACGATATCACCACCAAGACAATCGATACTAAATGGGAACAACTGAGAACAGCAATGACAGAAGCAGCAGTAGCGACCACCGGATACCTAGTACATAAAAAGAAAAAATGGATGAGAGAAGATACTTGGGATAAAATACAAGAAAGGAAAACAGCAAAACTTAAACTACTAGCGGCAAGTACACATAATGCAGTTGAATCTTGCAAACTATCTTATAACTTGTTAAATAAAGAAGTGAAGACAAAAACTCGAAGAGATAAAAGACATTTCATCAATGAACTGGCCGTAGAAGCTGAAAATGCTGCAAGAACTGGTAATAGTAGGTGCCTTTATCAAATTACAAAACAACTATGTCACCAGCCTACTGCTATGGAAACACCTGTTAAAGGTAAATTAGGGAATTCAATACCAACAGAAAAAGAACAAATGAAGAGATGGGCTGAGCACTTCATGGAGGTGCTAAACAGACCACCACCAACAGTAACACCTGATTTTAATAATGAAACACTCACAACCACCTTGCCAATAACTTGCGATGAATTCACGCTGGACGAGATCAAACAAGCCGTTAAAAGATTAAAAAATTTTAAAGCTGCTGGAGTTGACGAAATTTCAGGGGAAATGATTAAAGCAGTTAATGACAACAACCTCTTGAGAATTTTAGATATTATAAATGAAGTATGGAGAGAAGAACAACCACCACAACAATGGAAAGACAGTATTATTGTAAAGTTACCGAAGAAAGGTGATCTATCAGACTGTAATAACTGGCGTGGTATATCTCTATTATCAGTACCTGGAAAATTATTATGTTGCATGATGTTAGAAAGACTTAAATTGCATGCTGACGAAAAGATCAGAGAAGAACAAGCGGGTTTCAGGCCGAAACGATCATGTATTGATCAAATATTCACACTAAGAACAATTATAGAAGAATCAGTAGAAAGGCAATCGCCACTTATTATCACCTTCGTCGATTTTCAAAAAGCCTTTGATAGTCTACACCGCCCATCATTGTGGAAGATACTTACAATCTATGGTTTTCCAACAAAATATGTGAATATAATCAAAGCGCTATATGACAATGCAAGATGTTGTGTTAGGACAAATAAAGGGAATACAGAATGGTTTACAGTAGAAACAGGGGTTAAACAAGGCTGTATTATGTCACCACTACTTTTTGGAATAGCTATTGATTGGGTTATGAGAAACTATACCCACAATGAACAATTGGGTATAAAATGGACAAATGGAAAATTCCTGGGGGACCTGGATTTCGCAGATGATGTAGCATTCTTAAGTTCAACACCAAGACAATCCCAAGAAGCAATAAATAATTTGTGTCATCTCTCGGTTAAAATAGGTCTCCAAATAAATGCCTCTAAAACTAAAGCTATGAACTTTTCTAACGAGACCTTTGATATCATCTTGAACGGGGAAAAACTACAGAAAGTTGAAAGTTTCAATTATTTAGGCAGTAAAATGACTCAGGATGGTGACACAACAAGAGAAATCCATACTAGAATTGCTTTGGCAGCTAGCGCCTTCAATAGATTATCTAACATTTGGAAATTACGATCATTGAATATACATACCAAGCTTCGTCTGTTTAATTCAAATGTTATCTCAGTGTTAACATACGGCTGTGAGAGTTGGAAAATAACAAAATCATTGGAGAACAAGCTGAATACATTCGAGAACAAATGTCTTAGAAAACTCATGAACATCAGTTGGAAAGAATTCAAGACTAATCGACAAATAAGAGAAGACTCAGGCAGAAATATGTCTCCGACTATATAAGGAAAAGACGATGGTCATATATCGGTCATGTCCTACGAATGCAAAACAACAGAATACCACTACAGGCGCTCACTTGGGTTCCTGAGGGTAAGAGGAAAAAAGGAAGACCAAAAGAAACACTCAGAAGAACAATAATAAGAGAAGGAAGAACGTTGGGCCTAAATAATGTGCAAGAGCTAAGAGGAGTGGCGTCACAACGAACAACCTGGAGAGCACTGGTTTCTGCCTTATGCGCCGTGTTTGGTGCTTAAAGAATTTATTATTATTATTATACCAAAAATTCACACTATAATCTTAAATTTATGATTTATGAAGAAACAATCATCAAAGAACAGCGGTGAATAAACA
Organism: Oreohelix idahoensis; assembly: GCA_024509875.1. Lineage (NCBI taxonomy): Eukaryota > Metazoa > Mollusca > Gastropoda > Stylommatophora > Oreohelicidae > Oreohelix > Oreohelix idahoensis. The sequence continues at coordinate 14,713 of JAMPIV010019304.1, forward strand.
TCAATAAACCGCTAAGTAGCGATACCATCATTCTATTATTAAATTACAAATGTGTATCTTAGTAAAGAAACAAAAAATAACCGTTGTAAAGCTATACATATTAAAAAATCCAATATTCAACAGTTAAGTGGCATCATGTGGGCATCTGGACAGAATGTCCGCCATCACATTTTCTGAACCATGGATAGCTCGTACCGAGAAATGAAAAGGTTGAAGAGCGATTGCGTATCGAGTTGATCTCGAGCTCTTCAAGTTCTTACTTTGGATAGCCGTAAGAGCTTTTTGGTCAGTTTCCACTACGAAATGCGCGCCCAGAAGGAATCTTTGGAGTTTGAGAATTGACCAAACCATTGCCAATAATTCACGGTCTAAAACCGAGTAATTCCTTTCTGCAGCATTAAGTTTTCTGGATATATACATCACAGGATGCAGAGTTCCAGAGTACTCTTGCATTAGTGCCGCTCCAATCCCAGTGGATGAAGCGTCACTACGAAGAACAAATGTCTTATCTGTTGTAGGTAACACTAAAATAGTGGTGATGAAAACATAGTTTTGATCTTCTCTAGTGAAGATTGGCATTCATGAGACCAGTGAACCATGTTAGGCGACCCTTTCTTTAATAGTGTAGAGAGAGGTGCCATGATAGAGGACAGATTCGGAATGAAACGTCCATAAAATTGTATGAGACCTAAAAGACTTCGCACTTGCTTTTTAGTCCTAGGGATAGAGATGTTAAGTATCTTAGTGATATTATGGTCTTCTGTTTTCAAGAAACCGTGACCTACTCGATGGCCTAAGAAAGCAATTTCGCTAAAGCCAATACAAGCTTTGGATGGTTTTGCTGTCAGGTTATACTCACGCAGAGTTGATAATAATTCAACTAACCCTGAATAGTGATCTTCCCAAGTATCGCTGAAAAGACAGATGTCGTCTAGATAAGCAATGACATCTGACCGATACGATAGGATTCGACGCATCATGCGTACAAATGTAGCTGGTGCGTTCATAAGGCCGAAAGGCATACAATTCCATTGGAAAAGGCCTCTGGGAGTAGAGAAAGCGGTAAGAGGTTTGGCGCGTTCGGATAATGGAACTTGCCAATATCCTTTAGACAAATCAAGTTTAGTGAAAAAATGCGATTTAGAAAGACGAGTAAGTAGCTCTTCTAGTAAAGGCATAGGTTCAGCATCGAACTTCGTAACTTGATTCAATTTGCGATAGTCAACGCAAAGACGTATGTTATTGTCTTTTTTTCGAACAATAACCATCGGCGAAGAATATGCAGAAGTGGATGGTTCGATTATTTGTAAATCTATCATTTCATCCAACTCCTTTTCAACCTGTGTTTGGAAATGTATAGGGATAGGATAAGGTCTAACCATAATTGGAGTATGTTCATTTAGAACAATGTCATGCTCAATGACATGAGTTTGTCCAGGGATGTCAGTGAGGACATCCTGAAATGTTTGTAACATAGACGAAACTTGTCGCCGTTCTCCTAGAGACAAATCAGGAGAAACAGTAACGTCTTTCCATGATTCACTAGAATGAAGTGGGATCATTGGAAGCGGAAGATTAACATCCGAAAAACTTGTTTCCTCATCCTGTATTACAGACAGTGATGAGTAATGACCATGTTTGACATGAGAATCGTCCGTTGCCTGGAAAATAGGCTGTAGATAGTCAGGACGTTCATGGAACTCCGTAAGCATATTGATGTGGAAGGTTTTATGCTTCCCGTTAATATCGACGATGTAGTCAACATCTGAAATTTTCGATATTATATCGTACGGACCTTTCCAACTAATAAGGAGTCTATTTTCACGACAAGGTAGCAAAACAAATGCTTTGTCACCAGGACAAAGTTGTCGTAAAGTTCTCTTCTTATTAGCAAATTGTCTTGCCTTCTGCTTAGCAAATTCAGAAGAGGACGTTGCCAATTTGCATGCTTCGATAATCTTTTGTCTCAGCGCGATGACATACTCGTAAGAAGATTTTGTGTCATCGTCAATATTGTCAGCTGTTATAAGATCATGCAGCAAAGACATTGGGCTGCGCGGTCGCGCGTCAAAGACAAGTTCAAAGGGAGAAAAACCTGTATGTTCATTGGGGACCTCTCTGTACGCGAAGAGGGCCGCGGGTAAAACCCTATCCCAATCTTGAGGATGATCCTCAGTTATCTTCCCTAATAAGTTCTTAAGTGTTCTATTTAGTCGCTCGACCATCCCATTGGACATAGGATGATAGATGCTACTCAAAGATCTCTCTATCTGTAGAGTAGACATTACTTGAGACATGGTATCCGATATCAGTTGGGTGCCATGATCTGATAATATTTCTCCGGGGAATCCCAGCCGAGAAAATATAAGCCAAAGAGCATCTGCAATGTCAGCGGTAGTAATGCTCTTTAGAGGGATAGCCTCTGGCCAACGTGTGCACATGTCTACACACGTTAAGATAAACTGATGTCCTCTAGCAGATTTGATCTTGAATGGACCAATGATGTCTATCGCCATTTTCTGGAATGGACGAATAGGAATATCTGCAGCCTGAATAGGCGCAGCATGACGAGGACCTTTGGATTTGACTTCTTGACATACTTTACAGGATCGACAATAGATCCGTATGTCCTTGTTCACAAAAGGCCAAAAGAAAGCCGCAAGAACTCTTAACTTTGTACGGGAAAAACCCATGTGACCAGCACACTGAGAGTCGTGTGCGTGTTGTAAGATCTTAACTTTCAAATTCTTGGGTACAAGAATCTGCGAATGACTTGACTTAGTGGAGTCTTGTACCATACGTACAAGTACGCCATTCTTCATTGTAATCCAAGATTTACAATTTGAATCTTTATTCGGATCACCTTTCGTTACAAGAGTGAAGAATTTCTTAAGAGTCGGATCTTCTTCTTGTTGTTTTATAAACGAGTCACGAGAAATTACCAAGGGATCATCTTGGTTATGCACTTCATTATCTTCAACAGATGAAGTTTCAGGCATATTGAGAGCTTGAGCTCTAGTGACTACCGCATTAGCAGATTGCATATTTTGATTTTCCCAAACGGAAATTTGCTCCGGAGTGCATTCTTTGACTCCGTGAATGCGACCGATGATAAGATCAGCGATCGGATTCGGCAAAAGACATGCGTGTACATCTCCTGTGAAGAAAGAAGTAGCAATCCTAATGATAGCGGTAGAGTATTTCTCTATGGTGCCGCCAAATGTTACGCATTTGACTACTTTGCCTGTAGAATGAGAAGGATCTATGAGTGACTGCCTAACCCCAATAGTTGTGCATCCAGAATCAAAAAGTACTGAGACTGGATTGTCATTTACTAAACCTTTGTGTAAGACAAGAGAACCTCTCCCATCATGCGCGATTGACGCAGGAAGAGCGGGAAGAGGATGGCCACAGCTTAAAGTAGACACTGTGGTTGGCTCAAATAATGTTTTGCATTGGGGGCACTGAGATGCTCTCCCAAAATCAAAAGCGGCACATGCCATATTATTAGAGTCATCATTATCTTTATTTTGTTTATAGGCTTCGTGGGACTCTTGCTGTGCAGAGTTCGCCTGGTAATGAGCTTTATGTTTTTTGAATTGTGCTCTACCTCTGTTATTATTGCCTCTGTACTTATCATTGTTTCCACTATTATAACCCCTACTCGGGTTTGAATCATAGCTCCTTTGGTTACTATCATCATATTCATTATAATGAGTATCTCGGTAATTATGATCTTGTTGTCTCCATGAAGGAAAACTTGGATAGTTTCTAGAATGACTTCCTTTGCGAAAGTTCCTGTAATTATGACCACCCCTGAATCGAGGGCTGTCAGCTCTTCTCCAGGTATTCGAAGAAGAACCCTGAAATGATTGGTTACCTTGGTTCTGATAACTGTAATAGTTACCTTTTTTATTAAACCTATTTTGAGGTCCTTGGAATTTGTGAGTGATTAGGGTTGTATGGTGTTGCAGAAGCAACTGGCATACCTTCTTTAACCTTACTGTTGCTAATAGCTACGTCCGGATGTGCAGTGACGTATTGGGTACAATACTGTTCCATTTCTTTTAGAGACTTAGGTTTACGCTCATGTAAGAATTCGAGGAAAGGTTTATTTATACTTGACATAATCTTGTCTCTGAGTATCAAGTCCATAAGTGCTTCATAAGTCTTTTCTGTTTTGGATAGCTCAATCCAACGATCAAATGTAAGACGTGTCCTTGCAATGAATTCTGAGAATTCTACACCTGCCTCAGGCACCATCGTCTTAAACAACTTCCGATAACCCTCTTCAGACAACTGATACTTCTTTAATAAGGCTGCCCTAATAACATCATAGTTATCTTTGTCAGCCTCTTCAACCAAACTTAAACTAGTCAGAGAATCACCTTTCAGATTTTCTGATAACTGGTTAGCATATTGTGATTTGTCCACATTATGGGCTCGACACGAGCGTTCAAATCTATTTAGCCAGAATGTTATGTCATCACTGGAAGGGTTGAACGCTGGTACCTTGACCTTGTAAGTAAAGGGTTTACCATTACCACCAGATGCTTGATTAACATTACTTATGTTTGTTAACTTTAACTTTTCTAACTCAAATGCTAAAAGTTCTTTTTGGTGTTCATGTTCTCTTATTGCTTTTTTCTCTTGAGCTTCAGCTTCTCTTTGTAATCTTTTCTCCTCTGCAGCAGCTTGTAATTTTTTCTCTTCAGCAGCAGCCTCATCTTTTCTTTTCTCTTTTTCCATTTCCATCTGGAATCTTTTTTCATCAGTCTGTATCTGCAATTTCTTTTGTTCATACTCTCTTTGTAATTTTTTTTCCTCAGCTGCTAATTTCTTTTCTTCAATCAATGCTTTTCTTTCTTCAGCAGCAGCAGCAACTTTTCTCTCTTCTGCAGCTAATGCTTTGTCATATTGAGCAACTGCCCATTCTTCTAATTGCTGACCAGTCTTATCAAGAGCCTTGCCTTGTGTGATAAAATAATCTAATGTAGACATCTTGTCTAATAAGATCAGTAATTTGCAAAAGTAAATAAATTCACTTTCTTAGTCTTAATCAAAGACCTTGTATGATAACTTTGTAACCTGTGGAAAATAGTACTTAACTATCCCAATCACTGTGGGAAACAAGCCTTACAAAGGTCTTGTATAAATCCTTACATAATAACAGCTATAAGTTGCTGGTTCACTCTATAATATAAGTGCAGTGCACCAGAAATAGTGTTTTATATCATCAACTGTGTACCTTTAGTAATAGCAATTAACTATCAGTTGATTCTTGTACATCAATTTATATGATCAACTATATTTTAAATAGTGTATGTCGATCAGGCACAAAACAAAACAGTTATACAGAAGAACATGAAAACATTTGCGGAAATGAAATAAATCAAATGGGAAAACCAATAAAAGATAAACCGCAAGAGGATAACAAATACAAATAACGCCACAGTATATAAATATAAATTGAGAATAGAACTGAAAGATAGAATAGGGTAGACCAACAAATTACAAACAAATCAAAACAAACTAAAGAACAGAGGAATATTACAAAAACAACAATGAGTACAGTCTTCACAGCTAACACTAATAGCAACAGCTGTCGCAGCAAATTTTCAATCAAGAAAATTGCACCTATAGAAACGCACACATCAGACCCTCTATTACGTGGGATACTCTGTTGTGTGACACCGCCCAACCAAAACAACAACCCGCTGGATACAAACAAATATCACATATAAATATTTAAACATAAATACATACATGCATAAATAGTATGGCAATATGATGTAAATAGAGTGTTGCAGAAAGAATGTGTTGTAAAGAAGGCTCAGTTACACTGCCTAATAGTACAGTACTGTGGTACTTTATTAAACAAATACTTCTGGTCTAATTATTTTAAATTCAACACAGAAATAGAAGCTCCATCGTTGATGTGAATGATAACAATCGATGTAGGACTTCTCAGTTCAATAACATTTCCTTTCGCAAACACTGTCAAATATTCTCCAGTCCTGATGTGTAATGTTCTATGTTTCAACCAAGCTTGCCGTGTAACACTGTCAGTTGTATGGCAAATGTCCAACGAACCAAATGTCAACAAACGCTGACCTAGTTACTGCATACTCTCGACAGGACAGGTCACGCTGACATCACTGTAGAGTTGTACTGTTGATGTATTTGTGTGTCGTAACAGACCCCAAGGAACGTCTGGTCTCAGTAGTTTACTTCTCAATATGGTCACTGTGCAGGTTGACCCAGGAAGCTGGCACACCAGTTGTTAAGACTGTAAAGTGCAATCTTTACTATCTTGCAATATAATACATTTATATACTTATTATGTTCGCAAATATTTTGTAAACAAAGTATTTCCTTTTTTAAGTGCTTAAGGAGAAGTCATTTTTGAGTTACTTCCCTTGAAAGGAGTTCCGTCATCTTCGATCGGATTCCGCGGACGAATCTAGGCCTACTGCGATTTATTCTTTGCCTGGGTAGGAATAGATTGTTCTTGCTTCAGTATATCTATGGCCTGAATTTATACGTAGTGTTTGTATGAGTAGGACGAGTCTGTCTTATATATGGATATCTTTACATTTCTAAGTCGAACTATGTTGGTTGTCGCTAGAAAAGGTCAAAGGCTATGCAGCGGAAGTATCGCTAGCAGGGGGTGTGATTCATGGCTGTCATCCTGTCGGGATGTCGAATTTTGTTGTAGCCGGCTTATCGCCGAAAAGTGATCTATAAGTAAATGGGGAAAAGTGATAGTCATTTAGACATGTTGTATGTACTTTACCCCAGTGTTTATTCTCTTTTGCCAAGGAATGGCAAAGTTATATTTCGCATAGAAAGGTAAAACCACAATTTATTATGAACTTGGGCTTCGCCATCGTTGTCGATAAGCAGATGCACAGTGGTACTTTTGAAAAGAATATTTATTCAAAGGAAGATGTCATTCCTATGTATCAGCACTAGATTATATGATATTATTCAATTACCTCTATGATAGAAGCTATGAAGAAATGAGGACATTTAACGAATGACCAATTTTGGTCTGTATCCAATAGTGAGTGAAGCTCACGAGAGAAGCACAGCCATGTTGAAATCCATATACTTTGTATTTATCGAGTGAGAAAAAGGGATGCCTGTACTATCGCTCGATGAACCAAGAGATCACTGCTACATGTGAGAACCCATGTCTGGGATTCCTATATCTTTATGGAAAATATATCTATTGAACTTTACGTGAAGGGATATTCGCTAGACGAGGTTAGGTCTAGGAGCCTTCCTATATATTGGTTATGGTCTGACGTGCCCAGTCAGTAAAGCCAGATGATTTACATGATGGAACTCTGAATGCTTATTTACGAATGCTCCATTATGATATTTGCCAAGCATGAATGCTAACTTAAGATGATATTCCTGTGATCAACATTATGCTGTCTATGTCGACATTTGTTCCTGTAACCATACACGTACTGTCCAAGTGTGCGTCCCATTAAATGTTATAAAAAGACCACCGTAGTTCCAGTACTTCTTGAATTCGAACAGTGTGAGTATGAGTGATGTACTACCAACATTTACTTTGATAGTTTATTCTGGGGAAGTCCTTTTCTTTGAGACGACCATTAATCAGACATCAAGGATAAAATCGGACATGAAGAACACAATTAGACACAAGAATAACAGCAGACATCAAGATTAAAAGCATGCATCAAGAAAGTAAGCTTACATCAACAATAAAATCAGACATCAAGGATAAAATCGGACGTGAAGAATGAAATCAGACACAAGAATAAAAGCAGACATCAAGAAAGAAATAATGCATAACAAGCAGATATCAAGAAGAAAGTGTACATCAAAAATAGAAGCAAACATCAAGAATAACAGAATAAATGCATACATAAAAAATAACAGGAGACATCAAGTAAAATACACACATTAAAAAAGCAAACATTAAGAAGAAAAACATATACAATATAAGTACGAGTATACACCAGAAACAAAAACAGACAACGAAAATAAAAACAGACATCAAGTGAAAAAAGATACATAAAAATAAAATCGTTCATCAAAAATATATTCTACGCAACGATTCTTAAAAAAAAAAAAATCACAAATACTTCTTGTCCGCAGTCTTGTCGTATACTTTGTCCCTTCTGCTATTATTCTGGTTCTACAACTGTTAAAGCTACTACCACTACAACTCCTACTGCTTCTATTACTACACATTCTACTTCTGCTTCAGATAAAACTACAAACACTGCTACTATTAAAAACAATCAAATGCAAATTTTTATACTGCTTCTGATTCTACAATTTTTACAACTATTTCATAAAACAAACAGAAGATTTCATCTCAACACGAAAAAATGGAGACAGTTCAACAACCACAACCTTCAAACGTGATCCAAAGTAATTTTTAAGTTTTTATTTTTTTATTTTACAATTTTGCCTCGTATTGGCGAGGGGCGTCCCGTTCAACCTAGTCGGTTATATTAGGGCGCATGTCCAAATATAATAGACCTTTAGGTCTGATAACTTAGTTGAATGTTTAAGTTGACAACAGCATCCAGCATGAGAATGGAGGTAGAGGAAGCAACTGCAACCCTGAGGTGTCTGTCTGAAACTGCATTACCCAGGGCTGTTATTGTGTCGGACTCTCAATTCATGCTTCGGAAGGTCCAAACGGGATGGATACAACATTAATGGAGAACATACATAGAAGTTTCAATACTTAAGGACCTGCTGCGTATATTCTGTCATGGTCATGAAAGGGGTATGCGGCAATGAGAGAGCTGACAGACTAACCTCTAGAGAACCTTTAGTGGGGACACTGGGTATGGATAGGGAAGGGATACTAAGGACAAATAACGATCGCTTGTTAGAGACTAACACTGCACTCAATGAATCAACAAGGCCAAGACCGCTGGAGATTGACGTAAAAGGTAAAAGCAGCAGGGGTGAGCGTATAAGAGGATGGGTCAGGCATGTGTACAACCAGCTATGGGTTTGCCCGGAGTGTAGTGAAGTCAGTTCTGAACACCCATAACAAAATGTAATACCGTAGGCCCAGTATACACTATAGGCCTGTTGTAGTCAACGCAGTTAAAATGGTAAAGGTAGTCTCATAGCAGATACTGCTGTGAGAAATGAAGTGTTAGAAACTTTCCTACGCTAGGTTTCAGCTTCATAATTTTGGGGTTGACCAGTTCCATTCCTGGCTGCCTTTGCCGCCCCTAGCTCAAGATCAGAGTCAGGTATCCAGTTTTACAGCTGGGTAGACTGGAGCGTGACGCGACGTGGTTTCGAACCAGGTTCCGTTGATTCGAGAGTCAACATTTAGCAGTAACAAACACTTACGAACTATAATCCTGCTTTATAAATTCAGACTAATAGAACCATGTAGAAGTGGCAACAATAATTTTCATGCAGCAACTGTTAACAATTGCCAAATAGTTGTGACGCAGACTATTAATAAAACAGCTCTGTAACACAAATAACATCTAAGACAATAATTGTTATGGTGGTATGTTGGAAATGTGATACCGCTGAGTAACTCAATAGTTTTTCACAACACTAGACTGTTGTATGTTCTCGGGTCTACCGATCTGCTCATGCAATAAGTGAATAAAAGCTGACTTATCAAAACGTATGCTCTGAAATTTGAAAACATGTTTTACAAAAAACCACTGCGTTTTACGATCTATTTCGAACACAACACACGCATTCACAACTTACTAGCACCATCTTTATAATTTAATAAAGCACAATTACATAAGCATTATAGTCGTTATCGTAATTATTGTCAGTCTAGATGTCATGAAGCAGAAACAAACATCCTCAGTTCAAAAGAAGGCGGTAGTGGATAACTTGGCTGGCCAGGAAATCACATGAGGAAATTTTAAGTGAAACAGATGAACATATCAAGTACTCAACGGGGTCAGGTACAGGCATTCAAAGTGGTCTGGACACGTAACAACTGGTAAATTCAAGACACGTCATGAGCCGAGAGATTTTAAATGTAGTAACAACTGGTAATTTTGAAACACGTCATGAGAAGAGAAACTTAAAATGTTGTAACAACTGCTAATTTTGAAACACGTCACGAGACGAGAAACATAGAATGTTGTAACACCAGGTAATTTTGAAACACATCATGAGAAGAAACACCTAACATTTTGTAACAACTGGTACATTTGAAACAGTCATGAGAAGATAAAAATAGAATATTGCAACAACTGGCAATTTTGAAACACGTAATGAGAAGAGTAACATAGAATGTTGTAACAACTGGTAATTTTGAAACAAAGAATGTTGTAACAACTTGTACATTTTAATCACGTCACGCCTTTGTTGCTATTTGTTGCACTTGATGAGTTTGATAGCCACATCAACAATCTCAAAATAGTAGCCTCTTACGACATGCCTGAGGAAGCAGTAGTGAAAACAGTTTACTTGCCAGCACGAATATGAGTCACTTCTTCACGTGTCATACGTACAGGCATTGACGATCACATCTTTCCACAACACATATTTCTGTTTCACAATCGTATTGTAATTTTGCATGCCATAATTTTGTACTGTTCTGTTTCTTCTTTTTTTGCCATCCTCTATTTTCCCTTCAATTGTGCCTAGTGCCACAGCAAATTTCAACTTTCAGGTTCTCGCAACATCCCCTTCCACCTTCAATATAGTCCATCACTTGATCCTTTCTCCGTGTGCAGGAGAAATGTAATGGCATCGATATAAATCTATGACAGGTGTATCAATTTGTAGGAATAGCACAAATAACTGAGACATGCCGGTATATATATATATATATATATATATATATATATATATATATATATATATATATATATATATATATATATATATATATATATATATATATATATATATATATATATATATATATATATATATATATACATACACACAACCTACAAACCTCTCAAAGTACAACAGATTAAAGAGAGATTATTCTAGGAACACGGGCGGGGATACACCACAAACACTACAGTCTCTACATCGCCGTATTACTACTGTATTCCATCTCCCCTTCAGCGTGTTTCGAGAGGTACTAGTTGAAAAGAAGGACATATGACATTAAAATGAAATTTTGCATGATGATCTAAACTGTTAACTATAAAATTTTGTTTAGGATGATTGATTAAACTATATGATGTCGATTTTATGTGTGACAGTACGGACTGTTACGTCGGATTAACACTAAGGTGCTGCCACTTAATTATAGTTAGGGTAAGAATACTTAGCAAGATTAAACACTAAGTATTTGAGCGTGTCTAGTTAGTGTAATAACACTAGTCACAAATCCTATGAGTGATTTAATTAAAGTGTTCAGGAATGACGTCATCGAGCTTGGGGTAGAATTGCTCAGTAGCTAGGACGGAAGTGATGGTTTGAGAGACGGGGGTTAATTGAGTTGGTTTTAGGCACGAGACGTGCGAGGCAGTGATTTTGGGGTTTTGGACCATCTTGTAAGTTCGATGGCTGTGTGTTATTTCTTGGGATGACTGGTTTGTATACCGCAGAAGCACATGTATTTATGAACTATTATGAAGTTGTCAGAGGTTACAGACACTTAATAAAGGTGTTCATTCATATTTAATCCAGCTTGACCTTATTTCCTGAACGTCAGTAGGAAGTGTCGTTTGTTTATATCAGGTAATAGAGAAAAGAATATCACCATATTTTCGACGATCATGCAGCCTAAAACATAAACACAGTTACGAGTCTCCAAAAGAATCACCTGGGTTATGTTCCTATTCTGTAATCACCATCTCTGGCAGTCGCCAGTAAAACAACAGATGAACGTTGATAAAAGATTCCACCCCATTCTCACCCTGTCACACTAGACTTGATTTGTCACCGTGACCAAGCCCGGTCACATCTAACTTGATTTGGTGCCGTTCCCGTCCACTCCCCCGGCCACATATGACCTCAGTTCAATTTTGGCCAAAAGTGCAAATGGAATAAGGCAGTACTAAGGCGACGTGAGACCGCCACAACAAACGGAACAAAATTTGCAGCCTGAGAGAACGAACACAAGAAAACCATACAGTGTAATAAAGCACATTATGCACTCAAGTTAAAGGCCACGTGGGGTTTAGTCGGGTATCAAAAATGTAAGAGAAACACCAGTTTCTATGTACATGGAACAAGAACAGAACCAATGATATGACTTCTACATTAATGACTCTGTTTTTCCAAACAGTTTTTCGTGGACAGAAGCAGGTGGTTGCTATTTACTACTGCATTCCCTGCTGCATATTGGTCAGGACTGCAGCAAAAACAGAAAATGTCATGGGCGTCACATAATAATCTTTGGATGGATCTCTGCTTCACTTCTGCCGTATCCTGGACATTTGTTGAACTGACTATTTACGTGCTTTTCCATGGTCGGCACCTCTTCTTTGCTCTTCTATGTAGCAGATATTTTGTATTTTCAAACATTCTTACACTCCTCTCAGTGTTAATTCGTCTTGTCTGTTTACCTGACCATCCCTGCTGAGATAGTAGACAGGTGATGTAATATTAACCGAGAACCATGTTGGTTAATTTCGGGTGTGGCCGACATCAGGCCACAGAGTAGCATCAAAATCGCCCAGCGTATTTGCTTAATCGCTGATAAGGCCAGGGTGTGCTGAAATTTTGATAGCACTACGGGGAGATAACTTATTTGTCAGCGCACAGGAATGACATAATCGTTTCCTGCACACCTTGTGGCTAAGCAGGAAAGTAAGATGTTACATCTGACACATATTGTCGATTGAGTTTGCAGATGTGTTTGTGAGTTTGCATACAAGGCATCGGATGTTTTATTTCCATACATGGGAGACGTGACCTTTTGAATCACGCATATTATTTCAGGCGGGAATAATTTTGAAATTACCCCACTACACACGGATGTTCGAAACGATTGGATCTTTCTTAGCGTCGTAAAAAAACAAATGCGGGGGAAGAAAGGCCATATAATCTGACCTTTTTACAGTTTTAAGACACTGTGGAAATTCACCGTGAGGATCGCTTGTCAAGACGAAACCAGACTGACAGAAGTTAGAATTCAGAATTCCATTTATCAGACCGGACTTTGTGGAACATTTTGAAGGATTTAAAGAGCCCAGGAAACCATTTTAATAAGGAAAACCGGCATCTGAGGAAACTGAAACACGGAGTCATAGAGGGAATTCAGTGTTAACATAACAACCCCTAAGAACACGCGTGAAAAGGCATCTGCTAGTGCCTTAAACCTACTTCTCTGAGCAAACAATGTGTGAGCCAGGATTGGCGTAAGGTGTGCATTTTTCTTTCTATATTTTTTATTACTAACATGTGAACTAATATGTATATATTGCAATATGAATATTAATATGTTAAATTCGCTAGTGGATGCCCAATTCATTTGAGGCTGGCAACCTCAGCCTATAGAATGATGATTTCATGAACCACCACTGCAAGGGTTGGTGACTGCGTTATTGCTAGTTTCTGAAAGAAAACTAAAAAAGCATAGGTAGTCCCAAGTTCCATATGGAGCAGGGAGGGAAATTTGAAAGAAATGATGTACATTCTAATTATATTATTCACACTTTCAAACCAGTGTAAATGGCAATTTAAACACATGCACTTTAAAATTAATGAAAGTTTCAAAGCTTTTCAATCAGTGTAGATGTAAATGAAAACATATTCAATCCATGTTGTGAACACTTTTCAATCAGTGTAGATGTTAATGTAAACATATTCTATCTATACTATTAACCTTTTCATTTGAATGTAAAATAAATATAAAGCTATTCAATTTAAATATAAAGAACGTTTCCTCGCGAGGGATTAAGTTCAATTCTCGTCCAGGGTAAAGTCTGAGATAGATGGGATGGTGGAATAGGAGAAAGGGACCCATAACTATTTGTCGGAAAACTCAATACTCAGGAGAGCGGTTTCTTTCTATTCTTTTACCATAGTTGTTGGTGGTACCAGTTGAGGGTACTATCTCTGAAACAAAAAAGGAAAAGTGGCCTGGGCTTTAAGACGAGAGACCAGCTTCGTAGACATTCCTTGACACTTCTGGGAACGTGCTGCACCCTACAACCTTGACCAGCGACTAGCGTTATCAGTCTACCAAGAACCAAACCATGATATGGAGCAGGACCGTCACTGACAGCTAAGTAACCCAAAAAGATACCAAGTGACCTCCTTTAAAAACTAACCTTCCATCATAATAGTGAAGATAAACTTTAAAAAAAAAATTATTATTAATTTCTCTAAAACCTTGTTAAAACCTAAATGACTATTAAATCTGTTATTTGTAAAATACAAATTTAACGTCGATTTAATCATTTTGGATGTACTGCATGTTTGTCAAAGTCCATTTACTAAATACACTCTAAACAAAGCTATACCATAATAAGAAGAATTCCACTGAGCAAATCAGGGTGTGGTCTTGAACGAGCTGAAATTAATAATAAATGTTTGTTACTCTTTTTCATTCGTCTGGTTCACACTGTCTGCTGTTAAATTTATTCAGTCTAAATGTTATGTTTGAAATTGTTCCCAATTTATTAACATTGTCACGGATTGTCTCCCCTTAGCTCTGCAGTAGTGATCCACCAGTGGCCAACACTCAAGAGTATCTAATATGGGTCTTCAAAGGTGTCTACCTTCGCACAAGATTACTCTTGGCAGAGTTGTAGATAGAAGGATAATGACGCTTCCATCTCAATGGCGTGTTCACAAGATGTTTTCAGAAGTCAAGAACAATGCTGCATAGGGCAGAGCACTATTAACTTATATCTGATCCGTCTCATTTTGTGAAGAATTAAGCAATGGTTTTAGCCCGTTCCAGCTCCCAGCTGGTGTAAATCCAGCGAAATTTCTTTTATAGGTATTTGCTCTGTAGATGTAAATATACATCTAGATGTATATATATTTATATTAAAGAGTCTTGCTCATACGTTTGCTTTCATACCTATAATAACTGAACCAACTATGATTGTTTTGTTTTAAAATAACATGTAACACATTTAATAATCAATTAGTCTTAACAGGTTAAAATAGAGAAGGAATGATGGTTAATTTTAGATGTAAATAAAATTGTCTTCACTGAGACTTGGGTGAGGATTTAAAACACAATTGTCCTTTTGCTAGTTCCTTTTACAAGAAATTAGCTGGTCTAAGTGAGTTCTGCAGCCGTGGTCTCGTCAATTCTTCTGTGACGAGGGCACTTCTCCACACAACTCGTCCAATGTAGGCGGTTAGTTTTAATTTCCTGCTTTTGACTCACAACTAGTGGCTTAGAAACTGTCGTCTTACAGCTTCGTACCACAAACAAGTCTGATTGCTTCGTTCCACGAATTTTAGACAAAATAAAAAGAACTAATGCCTCTGCTAAATACACTGGGTTGGACGTTTTACAGTAGCATTGTCTCGCTGTCCACCCACCAATCTTAGCCTTTCTGAATACGTAAATTCTTGAGTATACACAGCGTAACTCAGGGAAGATGATTAGAAATCACCAATATTCTTCTGGGTATTAAACTGGCAAAATATGTGCATGGACAGCGCGAGGACAATGGCTTGCATGAACTACAATTATCAATTTACATATCTCACAAAATGATACGATACACTTGATGCACATGGAATGTAATCATCACTCATCACTGCTCCATTCGGAGTCTGAGGTCACCTCTGCAGTCGGTTTTCTGTACGACTAGCAAGAAACAATCACCAGCGCTTGCTGTAGTTGTTTTTGAATATATTATGTTCATGCGTTGAGGTTGCCAGCAGTGACGGTACGGTGGTGCGATCTCAAGTCCACTTCGGCAGGCTTGCATTATATTCCCGTGCGAGTGACATTTTCTTATTTTTCTCTCCCCTGTCATTATTATGTGGTAATTTTTATGGCCTTTCATTCATTATTTCACTCTCTATGCTGGATCGTAGGGTGAAGTCTCTAACACTCCATTCCCCTAAGGAAGTATTTGCTATGGGACTGTCTTTATCTTGTTTACAACTCCTCAAACTTATTTACGTTCCGCCAGGTGAACTGGGGTATTATCGTAACAATACCCAGTCATTATCAGCGAGCGAGATTCTTATCATGAAAAAATGGTCTCGACCGATCAACATTTATAGAAGCCAATATTGTCTGTCTGAGATAGCCGTCTGAGGTGGGCAGATTACACAGGTGGTTGATGCGTTTATCGTTTCACGGGACCATCCCTGTGTGTGATTATCACGATAATCTGTCCGGAGAGACAATATTGGCGATAGGTAGCATCTGGACATCAAATGAGTTCACAGATGGTGTTTATGAGTTGTGCACAAGATGCCGGCAGAAGTCTGACGCAACGATATGACATCACTGTAAGAGGTCACGAGTGGATATTGAATTTAATATTTTGAAACACGTGAAGGTATTTTTCGAATTTGAAAAATGCCCCTACCCACGTACTGCTGAACGAGATTCGATTGGATTGGTTCATTTTGAGGAGCTGAAATATACATTGTATTTTATTGGCACACTAGTCGGAAGTGCAACCTGTGATTTGCACTAAGAACTGAGAATATAGTGTGATGAAAACACAGACACAGATCACATAGAAAGACTGCAGCGCACAAGTCATATCAGCGACTCCTAAAAGCCAGAAAGAAAAAGGAGACAATGGACTTATAAATTCCACAACTATAAGTAACAGATCGAGTATTGGGCAACTTTGGAATTCACAAGTAAACCCGCATTTTTAATACAAGACTGGAAACTTAAAGGGACCAGGACTTTAATTAACAAGACTGGAATTCTAGGAATTTGATCACAAGTAATAGAGGAATTTAACAAAAGTTTTCCCAGGCCCAGGTGATTTCACAGAACATCAGCCGTCAAAGGAATTAACTCTAATTTCCCAGACCTAAGTGATTTCGAAGCTTCTAATACAGAGCTGTGCCCAGCCTAAATCTATGCAAGGAGATTGTGTATTCCCAAAATTTTGGGATAAGTGTAAACAATTTATTTACTAATGTAAATTCTACAGGTTTCTTGCTAAGTGGTTATATATGAGGCTGGCAACCTCAACATATGAAAATAGTATATGCATAAACCCCTACTGCAAGAGCTGGTGATTGTTTCTGACTAGTCGTGCGGGAAACCCGACAGCAGAGCGACCACAGACTCCGACGAGAGTAGTGATGAGTAATGAGAATGATTACATCACATGTGCCTAAGGTGTAACATATTATCTTGTGAGATTTATATACCTTTATTAATTTTAATCCAGACAAATCATAATTCACTCACTCCAGTTGCAATTTCCTAGTTAACACCCAGGAGGATATTGGTGAATTTTCATCATATTACCTGAGTTACACTGTGTGCTCGGGAATTTAATTCTTCTGAGAGGTTAAAATTGATGGGTGGAGCGCATGGTAATGGGCCTGTTAGTTTGCGACGAACAAATGTACTTAGTAGGCATTTGTTTCTTTCTTTTTGTCTAAAGTTAGTGGTTACAACCCATCGGATGATTTGTTGTATTCGCGCCGCTATTGTGAAAGAAAAACATCCTCCTTAACCTCCTACAGTGGAAGAAAGTGTGGAGAACTCTTCCGTCATCACAGAATTGATGAACCACAGCTGCAGGACTCATCTGTAGTTAAGTTTATTTGTCACAGGCAACAGCAAAACACGGACATTGATAGCGTCCCGATTCAACCTCTGTGATGAAAAATTTTATTTACCTTTCACCTCCATTTAATCCTTATTTTAACTTGTTGAACTAATTGACTATTAAATTTGTTGTATGTTATTTTAACTAAACAAATAATTGTTTATTCAGTCATTAGAAATATGAAAGCAAACGTATGAGCAAGACTAATTAATAATTACGTATATATTTATAGAGCCATTACTTATAAGAGGGCATTTGTTGGATTACGCCAACTGGGGGCTTGAACGGGCTAAACCATTGCTTTAATCCTTCACAAGAGGCGACGGACCAGATATAATGCGTTAACAATTGTTCACCCCTATGCAACATTGTTCGTGACTTCTGGAAATATCTTGTGAAATCTCCCTTAAGGTAGAAGTGTCATTAATCTTCTATCTACATCTCTGCCAAGAGTAATCTTGCGTGCAGGTAGATACCTTGGAAGCCAATATTAGATACTCTTGAGTTTTGGTCACTGTTGGACCAATACTGCAAAGCAGTGGTGGCAATCCTGACACCAGCCTTATATATAACAACTTAGCAAGAAAAACATTTCAAATTCACGTTTGTAAAGAATAGGCTCACAACTTACCCCAAATGGGATCTACAATCTCCTGGCACAATTAGAATGGACACAGCAACTTAGGTTAGATGCTTTCAAATCACTTGTCTGGGTAATTTTATTATCCCTCTTATCACTTGTGTTCTGATTCCTTAGGTCTTCAGTCTTTGTATTTAAAAATACAGGTTTACCTTTAAGTTTCAAAGTTGCCCAAATACTTCGATCTGTCACTTACAATTTTGGATTTCTTAGTCCGATGTCTCTCTGACTCCTGGGAGTTGATAATTTGATGTTGCGACGCAGTGCGATCTGTGACTCCGATTTCGCTAGATTATATTGCCATTTCTCAGATCAAGTCCCAGGTTGTACTTGTAGACCAACTTGCCAATGAAAGTTAAAGTCTATTCCGGCTTTCAAATCAAGCCAATGGTAAGCTCTTTAGAACTATATGGGTCGGGGTGTTAAATCAAAATAATCCCCGCGTGTTTTAAAATATCAAATTTTAAAATTCCAACGCGTGTCCTCTTTCTAGTAATGCAGTAACACTTCCGATTGCATCTTTATGCAAAATAACAAACACATCTGTGAACTTATTTCCTGTCTAGATGCTTTCCCACAATATTGTCTCCCCAGACAGATTATCGGTAATATTGATACAAAGATGGGCCAGCGGAAACGATTACGTATCATCACCTGTGTTTTCGTGCATCCGCCAGACGGTCAAATACGGATCGCCGGCAGCTCAGACAAACAATATGGCTTTCTTTCCGTACTCTGCCTGGTAGTATTGTTCTGAGGAGTGGTCGGTATCACCTTGGATCAACACATATCGTCTTTATCAAAGGTGGCTAGACGACTTAGGTGATAAACGTATTATCCGCTGACCTGTCTAATTAGCTTTGTCATGGTGAAACGTAAACAAGTATGGAAGCGGCTCAGAGCAAAAAATGTAGGGCATAAAATATGTCAAACAATAGGACACTGAGGGAGAGAGAGATCGGCGCAAAAGTACATGCACAAAACTTTTTGTGACAAACGCGTAGCCTTCATGTACTAAAAATACTACTCCACCTACTCTGTCTCCCAGCCTGTGGGTCCTAAACATTTATTCATGTGAATTCCATAACGTTACAAAATCTGATATCATCATTTTATTGTACAACCATGTGCTGTCTGTTATTTATTATTTAGATAGCAAATACGATGGATTAACTCGGAATGCATGAAATGGCGTTTAGAGGTGTCACAAGCTGTACATATATCATAGTTATAGTTAGTATTAACTTTGTTAATATTCACTTTTTTCGTTACAGATACGTTCTCATATTCATCTAAAACTAGCGGTAGGCAACCCAGGAGTTGTGGTGATCTCCTTTACAAATAATTAGCTCTCTAAGAATCTGCCTCGAAAAAGTAATTGTCTGCTTTTAGGTTGAAGATTATTTGGAATAAGTGCGTCCAATATGTAATTGTTATCTCTGCTGGACGGTCTGCTTCCTGAAATTCCATCGAAAGAAGTGTTGTAACTTTAGATCAAATTCTTTTTTACCGAATGTCAACGTTACCGCACAAACAAGAACCTTATCTTACGCAATTTACGATTAAACTGAATTTTAATAAGCTAATTCATGGGTTTTCACTGGAATTGATGAAAAGTACCTTTAAAATGCTGACTACTTCTTCTTCTTCTTCTTTCACCCTCAGATGTCAACTTGAATAAGTTCAAAGAAAGCAGTGGTCAGCCTGAGGCTGTTGATGTCTCCGTAGATTTTCTCCAGAAATGGTGATGGCCAAATGCGTTTTCTCTGTTCCTCATATGTTGGGCACCTTTGAAGCAGATGTTCGGCAGTCATTTTATCGGTGCCACAGTCACACTCATCAGTAGTTCCTATCTTTAATTTGTTGAATAGATGGTATCTCAATCTGTTATGACCCGTGATAAGTCTGAAGATTACCACTTGTTCACTTCTGCTGAGCTGGTAATATGGATCATTTTTTTTATGGCCTGGATTCTCTGCTTCTCACTTGTGCCTGTATCTGCGCTTGATGAAACTCTTGGCCTCCTCATAAGTTATGTTTGTGTCAAGTTGAGGAAGCTTTCCCCCTTCCTTTGCCAATCTGTCAGCCTCTTCATTTCTAGGGATGCCGCAGTGAGAAGGGATCCACTGTATCACGACCCTTTTGTATTGCTAACATAGTCTGTAAAATGTTACTCTCAAGTCATCTAATTCAGCATTACTTTGACTTTTCAGCGTTGTAATCACTGACTGTGCATCTCAGAAGATAGCTACTAGTCTCTCTGAGCTTTCTTCTGTCATTAGGATTTCTGCTGCAGTTTTTAAGGGCCTTTGCCTCTGCTCTGAAGTTAGTTGAAAATTTCCCTGTTGCGACTGCTATATTTTTTGTGTGCCATTGCTTAAGCTCAGAAAGACCCCTCCACCCCCATCTTCTGTTGCATTAGTTGCTGATCCATCTGTGTATGCATGGATTCAGGTGTTGCTTGGGTAATGTTTCTCCATATATTTTGTGGTTAGGACTCTCCTTTCTGTTTCACTTTGGCTGTTTTTTCTTTCAATACCAGAAACATTTTCTATCATTTCAGGGAAGCACTGTTGTTTCCAAATTGGTAGCTTGTATGCAGTACATATGGGCGTAGCTGTTGATATTGCATTTATGGGGTCTACTCTCATCTTTGTTTTGACTGTCTCTACAAAGTTGCTTCACTTCAGTCTTCCCCTTCCAAGTCCATTTACTCTCTGGTACATTGGGTGGTCTATCAGCCTCCTGAATTTCTCGACTTGTTGCTGTGCTCTGCTATCTCTTCTACCCTCCATAGGCAGGAGGTGTGTAATCTTTTCCAACACTTTTATGGATGTTGACTTCATGCCCCCTGTTATGATTCTCAATGCTTGGTTTTGGGTTCTGTTTATTTTTTCAAAGTTCGACTTAGCTGCCATTGACCATGCTGCAATGCTATATTCCAAGATGGTCTCACTCGCCCAGTATATAGCTTCTTTAGTACTCTCTCGTCAGCTCCCCAACCCGTGCCAGCAAGTTTTTTCATGATTGCCATTCTCTGCCATGCTCTTGTCCTGCTTCTTTCAATCTGGCTTTTCCAAGTCAGGCGGCGATCAAAGGTAATGCCCAGGTAGTTTGGGTTTTCATCCAGATGTAGATTTTTCCCATTTAGCACCAATTTGGAGCTCTGTGGTTTGTTTGAGAGAGAAAACACCGTGTATGATGTTTTCCCTTCATTTATCTTTACTAGCCATGCTCTGGCCCACTCCTCCAATGATGTTAGGGCTTTTTCGTGACATCATCATTAAGCGAAGTACGTTGCACTGTTTCGTTAAGCATGTAGCCCAGTGCACCCGATTTCAACAGGCGTTTCTGTAGGGTTGCGTTCCTTAGGCCTTGACTGTCCCCAGCCTACCTGAAAGGCAGCAAGTGGTTTAAAATCAGACTTTTTCTTCTCCTAGACGAACTGCCTTCCAAGGCTTACGAGCTTCATCTACCCGGGATTTGTCATCAGAGTTGTCTGTCCTAGGAAAGCTGTCTTTCCGGACTAACGAGTCTTTCCTACAGGGGTTTGTGTGAAATTGTCCTTCTCTTATGTGGATTGTCAATCAAGACTATCGTGCTCCTCCTGCACTGATTTTTTTTTTTTTTTTGCAGGGTTATAAGATAGACGACAAACAGTGAAAAATGAGGCAAGAAAGCATTTAACCAATGAAGTAGGTGTGGATTGGTGCAGACCAGAGCATGTACCACTTGCCGGTGGGTTCTGCATCTACACCTATAGGGTTCCACCTACTCTCAGCCCATTTAGTCTGGCCCCTCACGAAGGACCTGTCCGGCTTGGGTGACCCTGCCAGGAGTAATACTCCTGACGGCATAGCTCCCGGGATCATTGGGGCACTCAAGTTCTCCAACCAACGGCAAGGTAGGCTTACACGTGGAGAGTTAAATGCTAACGGGAGAACATAGTTCTAAATTTCCCTAGATTAATAAAAATGTTTTTTTTGTTTTTTTTTTTGTAACCTCTGCGTCACCTACATATCTACCAAACCATCCTCTACCGTTAGAATGCAATTGACAGATTGCCGCCCCTGCTCTAAATTATACTATCACTTGTCAACCTGTCCCAAAAACAAGTCGACTGATTAAATTTCATTAACTGTAATAAGGAATTAACGACATTTAGAGGATGGCATAAATAGAAAGAGAAAGACGATACTGGATAGTTTAACACAGTAGCTTGGACAAAAGTCAACAACAGAATTGATAAACATTACTCGTGGAGGAGGGTTTATGAAGTTGTGATGGGACATGATCGCCGACACTAGAGGGCATAGTACTTTATGAAGAACTTTACCTCTACTCAGCGCCATGTAGCTGTCAGGGGTCTCTGATGGGGCAAAGAAATAACAGGCCTACTTCTCCCTCACGCATGTCGTACAAGTCCACTAATATGAGCTTGTGCATGGTTGCTGCCAACCTTATCATGTAAAGCAAATTGCTAAAGAAACTACCGCTGGAAGAGCGTATGCATGCTTGGTGCAGGCTTCCTTTATGTGGACCAGTAACAGTGGTGGTTCCATAGGAAAATGAAAATGATTAATATCAAATTGAAGTCACAGCATGCCACCAAAGAGAGTTATGATATCACTAGTGTAAATGCCCGTCATAAGATGGGAATTAAATTAAAAAAACACCAATACCAAACGGCAATTTTACTTATTCAAAAGTATTTTAAAAAACCACTGTGCATTAGAGATGGCTACTGTGTGTATGTGTCGAAACAATGCTTCGAAACAGCATCGAGTCCGAAAGGTTCGACATACAGCCTGCTTGCTGTTTCGACACAGTTTCAGTTCCTGTCTGCCTCGCTGTTTTGCAGAGACACACTGTCTCACTGTCTCACCTTCCGTGGGCCTTTGTAAAATTTGAATCAACCGTTCGGAACATTAGTATGGAATATCAAACATGTCATATTTTTCAGGGATGTGTTATGATGACTTGATTTTACAAGTGATATTATTTTTGCTGAGAAGTTATAGACACTGGAAATTGTGTCAGTGCTGCAGTTGTCAATGTTTTAGGCACTATGTTAAAGTTGAAAGTGTCCGTGTGTTCGTATAAATGTAATGGACACTTTATTAGCTCTGCTGATATCTGTGTACTCGGTGTGGATTTGAATCATTGTCTATGTGGCGTGAGGTTTTATTTGGCTCTTGGATCAGTATAGTACTGACAATTACAGAAATATAATTTCTGCAGAAAATGGTGAAGTCCCAGTGTCTGAGAGAACTACTGGTATCACAAATTAGTTACGGCTGTGAATGATCTGATCTCGAAACAATAGTAGAGAGGAGACCGACATAAAGTGCCACCTCCGCTGTGTAACTAACTGTGATATTAAAAAAACAAGGAAACAGATTTCACTTAACAATTTTAAAAAAATTTGACAAGTCGTTCAAATACAGTTTCCTTATTATTTATTTAATATATACACTATCTATTCTTGTGCTGAAGGGTGAATGTTGAAAAATGGAATGTAATGGATTTGTAAGTTTACATATGATTCATATATATATATATATTATTGTCTCTTTCTACGCTAAATCACTTTCTCGTCACTGACACTAATTTTTGCTCACAATGCTGACAGAAATGGTACTAATGTGTACTCATCTCTTAGACGTTCTGTCCTTCTTGATTTGGTTGACACAAAACCGGCTGAAGATCGTTCCTTTAGCCCACCCAAGACTGAGGGGGACCAAAGATGAAGATTCTGTGCAATCTCTATGCTCCTGCGGAGTTCCAGGCAGCTGGATTGACGACCCACGATCTCAGTTTTGAGGAGACGAATAAAACCCTCCAAGATTTTAAACAGGCCAGATTTTGACTCGACTTAGCGAAGCAGGCTGCAGGTCAATGCTCTCAGGTAAGCTATAAATCAAGGTTGACAGCTCCTCTCACACAGTCGGTCGTCTCTGGCTTCGTGTTTTGGTGTTGCGTGCATTTGCATAAAATCCGCCCGATTATATAGGTAGGTGAATGCTTAAGCAAAGCTTTTGGTTGGTTCCTGGCGGAGCAAGCTGATTGGTTTCCTGCAGTTTAGTCCCAAGCGCCGTACAGCCTAATTTTATTCAGTTTTATTCTGCCATCTTGCGTGAACAAGATGGCCGCCACATCCGAAAAAACAGGGCTTAAATTTTTCCTGGCGTAACTTCTTGTAAATTATTCCGGCTCAGCAACTGTGCGTTGATTGGCTGGGCTCTTGACATAGGGATTTAACAAAGCAGTGGGTCTACACAACTCGTTCCACGACATAGCCCCATCCTTTCCTAGCTGTGACCTGTCATAGCTGAAGTGTAAACCCCTGCTGTAGTTAATCCTTTTGCGTCTGTCCTTCCATAGTAATAAGGTGTCGACTTAAAAAATCAGCTCCTACATTGTCTCTTCCTGGAATGTAATTCACGGTAAAGGAATAAGGCGCCAGAAGCAGACTCAACCTTAACAATCTCGAATTTAATTTTTTAGATGCAGCCAAGAATGTTAAAGGCTGATGACCGCTTTGGACAATGAAGTGTGTCCCATACAGGTAAGGTGAAAATTTGTCGATGGACCAAATAAGAGCCAAACATTCTTTCTCTATGGTCGAGTAGTTCAACTCAGCTGCATTCAGCTTCCTACTGGCGTAGGCGACTGGTAAAAGTTCATCCGGCTGGGCTTTTGATTTCTGCAAGAGAGTTGCACCAATACCTATACTGCTAGCGTCCGTCCTTAATACAAATTCCTGTGTGATATCGGGTAGCGTAAGGATTGGTTTGCTGGTGAATTTTGCTTTTAGCTCTGTGTAAGCTTTTTCACAATCAGCATTCCATTGGATTTTGTCAGGCTGTCCTTTCTTAGTTAAGTTAGTTAATGGTGCACACAGAGAGTTAAAGTGGGGTATGTACTTCTGATAGAACCCACATAATGACACGAATGATCTCACATCTTTCTTCGTTTGAGGTCTGGGTGCCTTCTTTAACTTCTCTATATTCTTTGGGTCAGGAGACATATGACCTGTAGAAATAGTGTGACCTAAGAATTCCAACTCCTTACAACCGATATAGCACTTGGTTGGACGTGCAGTCAATCCAGTGGCTCTCAGTCTGTTAAACAACATGGAGAGCGCTACTATATGCTCTTCAAATGTGTTTGTAGCAACAAGAATGTCATCCATAAAGTTAGTGATATGGGGATTTTGTAGAGGTTCCAATAATTTCCTCATCATTCTTGAAAAGATACTGGGAGCATTTTTCAGCCCAAAGGGTAGTACATTAAACTCGTAGTGTCCGTCTGATGTACTAAATGCCAGCATTGTCCTAACTTCTGGTTTCTGTAGTGAAATTGACAGAGATACAACGGTAAAATCCTTCCAAAGATAACATTTAAGGATAAAAACATAATGCGTAGGCTGCGAATAGTACATGATCGCCTAGACCGCGGGTCATCATCCTCCATAATAATTGACTTGCTAAACAGGAGGGGAACGGCGGATCAAAAAGGAAAAAAATATGACTGGAAAGATTGCGTGAGACTAGAAAGGCTAAGGAGACGCAATTGGGGGGGGGGGGGGGGGGGGAACGGAGAAAAGTCACGTTTCCCAAGTTGACATAAAAAGTAAGCAACTCGACAGAAGGGACCTTAGATATAATACGCCACAGTCATTTATTGGACGCTTTTGCAATACCAAGCCCTTGATTTGAATTCAGCGGCTAAAACGCAGATGTTTGGAATATTACAAAATTTAAAAAGTACTTTTTTCTTAATATTAATGTTAGGAATATAAAAATTAGCTGGCCGGATGGCCTATTCTGAGCAGTGAACTAATATGTTCTTACTTTTACAGACGGATAGATAATATTGAAGATAATGACAAAAGACAGTGTTGTTCACATCATCGACAGACTGTATTGAATCTAAAAGTGTCGCTAATTGCACACAAAAACACGACCTCGAAACGCAGGTGTTCAAATCTACGTAGTATGGAAGAGAAGGGATATTTGTGGTGGCTGTGTCTAAAAATAACTTTTAACGACAAAATTTTGGAGGGGAGAGAAAGGTTGGTTCAAAAATCGAGTACATTTTGTAGAAACACAAGTAGAGACGGACAGACTAACAGATAACCATCCATACTTGACTGAAGCATGACTGAAATGACTTTATGGTAGGAAATTTGAATTTAAAATAAACCTAGGCAGTGATTGGCCACAGACAATCATATCATTAGCGCTCAGACGCGAAAGTGGGGCCATTCTTCAATAGTTGTTCAGTGATAGACACAGATTTTAAAGTGTGGTGATTTCCATATGAAAGAAAGTGTAATAAATTTAGGGACGCCATACTATAGCCAGCAGCTCAGCTGAGTTTTGCTAGCAATTCTGTGTTATTTATTCATAATCTGAGCTGCGAGTTTCTGTTGTCAACCAAGCAGTGTCTATTCAGTTGGTGACTTACTCGAGTGTATCTGTGCAGTACTTGTGACAGAGACCACCATTATTGCCCGCCAGCACGGAGAGGTGGGATCATCAGTTTTCAGCACCAGAGCTGCAACGACAAGATGAGTGAGCCTCTGGTCTGCTGGACATTCACCAAAGCCCTTTAGTTACTAATAACCCCATAAAAATTCCCACCATTTTCTGGACACTGTGTAGTCAATATAGACAGGTGTGATGAGGCCACCCCAACAGCACAAACATTAACTATCCTCCCAAGTAGATGACTACTAGAACATTTTAATAAAACTAACTAGTATAGTACATATATATGTACACTATTGCATTTATGATATAATATTCCATGCATTTCTTTTATAATCTCTAAATCCTTTTAAGTTCTGGTCAACCTAAAAAATTGATCCAGAACAAAATAAATGTAATTCTATCAAAAAATTTTACACACGTGAGTTAGTTCAGTGTATTTTATCATTTATTAATATTATTAGTCTTGTTAAATATCTGTGGGTATATCTATAACCTATTACACCACACTACATAGCATAACCCTAGACACTTTACGTAGCCACATTCATAAAAAAAAAATTAAGTGTGAGGTCGTAGTGGTAGCAAGAAAGGCCTTCTGACAATTCTCAACTACATTTTATCTCAGGAGCCTTCACAGCTGGCCTCATACAATTACATTTAGTAATATCACCATCATACAATACCATCAAACACCACTACATAAATTGGGGTCTTGTCCAGGGATAATTAGCCCAACAGTAATATTAGGATCTCCTGGTGGGAGAAATAAAAGTAGGGAAATAAATTGTAAAATTCCCTTTAAAATTAAAAGTGTCCCTGCAGATAAAAGTTGGTGAATCTTCACAGCCAGTAATAATTAATTAGTTAATTAGTTAGTTAGAATTGGTTAGATTATAGTCATAAGAAGTACTTAGTGTATTTACTGGTTAGAGATTTATCTTGTATATTATTATATTGTCTAAAAAGTATGGCGGAGCTGGCAAAATTTAGATCAGCTGCTGTGCTCACCGCGAAGGAGATGGGAATGGATGGTCAAATTTTAATTCAATACGTAACGGCTGAATGTGATAAATATATTGAACGGGAAGAAAGGAGGTTAGCTGAAGAGAAGAGGTTAGAGGCTGATAGAGAAATTAAGAGGCTGCAGATTGAGGCAGAAGAAAAACGACAGCAAAGGGAGGCAGAAGAAAAAGGACAGCAAAGGGAGGCAGAAGATAAAAAGGCCGAAAGGGAGGCAGAAGATAAAAAGGCCGAAAGGGAGGCAGAAGAAAAAAGGTTGACTGCCGAAAGGGAGGCAGAAGATAGAAGGTTGCAAAGGGAGCACGAATTACGACTAAGGGAGCTGGAATTACAAGGCCCGGCTCCTGAAAATGGTGCCAGCCCTTTTGCCTCAGATGCTACGCCCAGTCTGGGAGCCTCAAACTCAGCTATGGGGTTTCATTTAGACCATTTTGTTGAAAAAGACGATGACATAGAGGGGTACCTAGGACGTTTTGAGTTATTAGCTACTACATATGGGTTAGAGAGAGAGAGGTGGAGCTTAAAGCTATCACAGGGATTGAGAGGTACTTCTTATGAAGTATTTGCCAAAATGAACAGGGAAGACCAAGACAATTATGACATGTTAAAGCAGGCTTTGTTATTAAGGTACGAGAAGAATGGTGAATTTTATCGTAAGAAATTTAGAAATGCCAAACTGTTGTCTGGGGAGACCTACCACCAATTCTCTGCCAGACTAGAAACCTATTTGGAGAAATGGACGGCTCTGGGGAAGACCCAAGATCTTAAGGAAATGATCATGATTGAGCAATTGAGAGAGTCCATGGCTCCAGACATGAGAAAATTTCTCATGGAACAAGGTGCAGAGAAGTTGGGGGAAATTTTAAATGTTGCTGAGAGGTATCAGGCAGCTCAGGCAGAGGTAAGTGGTGCTAAAAAGAAGCACATAGACAATTTTAAAGCTCCACAGCAATTTAATAAATTTGATAATAGAGAGCAGGGAAATAAAGGTAGGACAAACTTTGAGCGGCCAAGAAATGACTATCGCGACAGAAACTCACAGTTCAATGACCAAAAGTTCAATGAAAGAAAACCGTTGAACCAAGGGAAAGATGGTGTAAATGGTGCAAGAAGGATAACCATAACACCGAATTTTGTAGAAGGAAACCTTCAAACATTGCTGCAATGAAGTCGGGGACGCAAAGATTAAAGGTTAATCCTAAGGGACAACAGGAACCTTATCACCCCCCCAGTTTGTGAGGATGTTATTTGTAATGGGGTCACCATAAGGTGCCTTTATGATACAGGTTTGGATTATGATTCAGTTGTGAAGTCTAGCCTAGTGGACCCAAGTCAGTATACCACAGAAACCGTGGAAATACAAGGGGCGACTAAGGACATACCACTCATGACACTTCCCATCGCAAGGATAACGGTGAAAACTCGCTATGTGGAAGGAGAAATCAGAGCAGCAGTGATAGATGAACCAATCTACCCTCTGATATTGGGGTGTAGATACGTCTTCTTGGGGAACCCCGAGAAACCTGTGATCATGGCGACAGTGCAGACCAGGTCACAGAAGAAGGAGGAAGAAGGTGAACCTATAAATGCTCATCCAGAGGAGATGAGGAAGGCGCAGGCTGAGGATAGGACACTCAAGCCCTGTTTTTTTTAAAAAAAATTGCCCAAATGCCACACACCTCCGAGCAAGGGGGAATATTTCATGAAGAACAAACTATTATACAGGAAGACAGGAACTAGATCCACTGGTCACGGACAGTTAGTTCTTCCCAAGATATATAGGGCAAACTTAATAAGGAACTTACATGTTGGAAAAGATGGTGACCATGAGAAAGTCGGTACCATCTGCCAAAAGATTGCTCGAAAATACTATTGGCCCGACGTAAATGTCGATGTTGAAAACTTTGTAGAAGCATGTGGCGTATTTCATGAGGGAACACCCACAAAGGGAAAAATATGTGCAGGACCTAGAAACGCCACGGGGCAACTTTAGGCCTGAAAGGAAAACTAATTATACTCGGGTAGACAAAGTGGAATGGGAGCCCCCTTTTCACACCCAGTCGTCACTTGAATGGATTAACATGGCCACTATGCGACAAGTACAAAGAAGAAATTTAACCCAGAATAATCGGACAATCCCTCGGTCAGGATTATATAAGCTGGAAGAACAGAAAAGAGAGCGAAGATCTCTCATAAACAATCTTAAGTGGGGAGACAAACCCCAGAGAAAAATTGGTAGTGGTCGATTTGTGAGTGATGATTCTAGGAAGAAAAGTCCTCATTATAAAGCTTCTAAGGGACGGGACCAGACGGGTTCCAGGAAAAATACGTATGATAAATTAAAGATCCAGATGTAAGCTTTATTAAGGACCTGGACAGATGAGAAGGCGGAAGAGACTGTTACCTCATCGTATCAATATGTGAACGAACTGACCACTCGTTTGAAAGCTGGATGGAAACTGGCAAATGATAATTTGAAGCAAGCCAGGAAGAAACATGCAGCATATTTTAATAGGAAGGCAAAGGACAGGGAACTGGCAGTCGGAGAGAAGGTGCTGCTTCTACTACCCGGAAGCCAGAATAAATTACAAATTGGTTGGCAAGGTCCATATACGGTTCTAGAGAAGGTGTCTAGAACAAACTATAAAATTGACAAAAAGGGGAAGGAAAAAGTTTATCATGTAAACCTGTTAAAGAAGTATCTGGACAGACCACTCCAGGAAAGCACCCCCTTATTGACCTTGGCTATTGCAACCCAGATGCAAAAAGAACCACTCACCTCACATGAATACCCATTACATCCTTGTGAAACAGCAGCACAGGTAAAAGTCAGTAAGCACCTGACTAAAAACCAGAGGGAGAGAGTTCAGCAAGTTCTGGAGGAACATACAGATGTATTAACAGATAAACCAGGCCATACAAATTTGCTACAGTATGACATGAAACTGGTAGACTCAAACCCAATCTGTATGAGAGCCTATTCTATTCCGTTCGCGAAGGAGAAGGCATTGAAGGAAGAAATAGAGTATTTGTTGAAGGAGGGGATTATTTCGCACAGTGAATCATCTTTTAGTTCTAGTGTCGTTTTGTTGAGAAAACCGTCTGGGGAACACAGACTGTGCATAGATTACAGGAAACTGAATGCTGTCACAGAAGGACAAGTGGATCCATTACCAGACACAAAACAGTTATTTGCCAGACTGAACAAGGCAAAATACTTTTCAAAAGTGGATCTTAGTAAAGGCTATTACCAGATCCCAGTGAAGCCTGAAGTGAGACCTTATTTGGCTTTTAGCACTTCGGATGGACATTATGAATTCAATATGCTACCATTCGGACTGAAAAATGCTCCGAGTGTGTTTTCAAGGATGATGCGAAAATTGTTGGATCCCCTGAATAACCCATGTATCACGAATTTCATGGATGATATTCTCGTCGCCACCGAGACATTTGAAGAACACATTGAAGCTCTGGAGATGTTGTTTGATAGACTTCGGGAGGCGAATTTAACTGCTAGGCCAACAAAATGTTGTATTGGATGCAAAGAGTTGGAATTCTTGGGACACACTGTATATCAGGGTAATATGACCCCTGATCCTAAGAACTTGGAAAAACTGCAGAGAGCACCTAGGCCGCAAACAAAAAAGGACGTGCGATCATTTGTGTCGTTATGCGGATTTTATCAGAAATACATCAAAAATTTTAACGCTATTTGTGCTCCTCTGACTGATCTGACTCGCAAGGGACTTCCAGATAAAATTATTTGGACTGCACAATGTGAACTAGCGTTCCAAGAGTTAAAGGAAAAACTCACTAGCAAGCCTATTCTCAAACTGCCTGATTTGACACAGGACTTTGTCTTAAGAACCGATGCAAGTAATGTAGGACTAGGAGGGGCTTTGTTGCAAAGATCATCTTCACCTGATGGGGAACTGAAACCAGTCGCTTATGCAAGCCGCAAATTGAATAAGGCGGAACAAGGATACTCCACAAGCGAAAAGGAATGTTTAGCATTAATCTGGGCAATAAAGAAGTTTCAAATCTATCTGTATGGTAGGACATTTGTGGTGGAGACGGACCATCAGCCTCTCGTGTTCTTGTCTCAGGCTAAGCATGGAAACGCAAGATTGCTGAGGTGGTCTTTATTGCTTCAACCTTATCAGTTCAGTATCCAATATATCCCAGGCAAATTGAATGTCGGTGCAGATTTCCTCAGTCGGCACCCCTGTGATCAAAATTAGAGTAGTGGCAGACGTGAGGAGTAATTTTACCTATGTGTATCGCTGGTTTTGGAACTTGCCATAGGCATGTTTTCAAGTGGGGAGATGTGTAGTGAAATTGACAGAGATACAACGGTAAAATCCCTCCAAAGATAACATTTAAGGATAAAAACATAATGCGTAGGCTGCGAATAGTACATGATCGCCTAGACCGCGGGTCATCATCCTCCATAATAATTGACTTGCTAAACAGGAGGGGAACGGCGGATCAAAAAGGAAAAAATATGACTGGAAAGATTGCGTGAGACTAGAAAGGCTAAGGAGACGCAATTGGGGGGGAAACGGAGAAAAGTCACGTTTCCCAAGTTGACATAAAAAGTAAGCAACTCGACAGAAGGGACCTTAGATATAATACGCCACAGTCATTTATTGGACGCTTTTGCAATACCAAGCCCTTGATTTGAATTCAGCGGCTAAAACGCAGATGTTTGGAATATTACAAAATTTAAAAAGTACTTTTTTCTTAATATTAATGTTAGGAATATAAAAATTAGCTGGCCGGATGGCCTATTCTGAGCAGTGAACTAATATGTTCTTACTTTTACAGACGGATAGATAATATTGAAGATAATGACAAAAGACAGTGTTGTTCACATCATCGACAGACTGTATTGAATCTAAAAGTGTCGCTAATTGCACAAAAAAACACGACCTCGAAACGCAGGTGTTCAAATCTACGTAGTATGGAAGAGAAGGGATATTTGTGGTGGCTGTGTCTAAAAATAACTTTTAACGACAAAATTTTGGAGGGGAGAGAAAGGTTGGTTCAAAAATCGAGTACATTTTGTAGAAACACAAGTAGAGACGGACAGACTAACAGATAACCATCCATACTTGACTGAAGCATGACTGAAATGACTTTATGGTAGGAAATTTGAATTTAAAATAAACCTAGGCAGTGATTGGCCACAGACAATCATATCATTAGCGCTCAGACGCGAAAGTGGGGCCATTCTTCAATAGTTGTTCAGTGATAGACACAGATTTTAAAGTGTGGTGATTTCCATATGAAAGAAAGTGTAATAAATTTAGGGACGCCATACTATAGCCAGCAGCTCAGCTGAGTTTTGCTAGCAATTCTGTGTTATTTATTCATAATCTGAGCTGCGAGTTTCTGTTGTCAACCAAGCAGTGTCTATTCAGTTGGTGACTTACTCGAGTGTATCTGTGCAGTACTTGTGACAGAGACCACCATTATTGCCCGCCAGCACGGAGAGGTGGGATCATCAGTTTTCAGCACCAGAGCTGCAACGACAAGATGAGTGAGCCTCTGGTCTGCTGGACATTCACCAAAGCCCTTTAGTTACTAATAACCCCATAAAAATTCCCACCATTTTCTGGACACTGTGTAGTCAATATAGACAGGTGTGATGAGGCCACCCCAACAGCACAAACATTAACTATCCTCCCAAGTAGATGACTACTAGAACATTTTAATAAAACTAACTAGTATAGTACATATATATGTACACTATTGCATTTATGATATAATATTCCATGCATTTCTTTTATAATCTCTAAATCCTTTTAAGTTCTGGTCAACCTAAAAAATTGATCCAGAACAAAATAAATGTAATTCTATCAAAAAATTTTACACACGTGAGTTAGTTCAGTGTATTTTATCATTTATTAATATTATTAGTCTTGTTAAATATCTGTGGGTATATCTATAACCTATTACACCACACTACATAGCATAACCCTAGACACTTTACGTAGCCACATTCATTAAAATAAAAAATTAAGTGTGAGGTCGTAGTGGTAGCAAGAAAGGCCTTCTGACAATTCTCAACTACATTTTATCTCAGGAGCCTTCACAGCTGGCCTCACACAATTACATTTAGTAATATCACCATCATACAATACCATCAAACACCACTACAGTTTCACTGGTATTTGATAGTATCCCTTGCTTAGATCTACCTTCGATAAATACCTAGCCCTACTCAGTGTAGAGAACAGCTGGTTGGTGTCAGGTAATGAGTCCACCTGAGATTCTGGGATCGCATTAAGCTTCCGGTAGTCAATACATAACCTGTGTTCACCACTCGGTTTTCTCAATAGCACCACACTTGAGCTATAGGGAGAGTCTGACTTCGAGATAATTTTCTCCTTCAACAGATAATCAACTTCCTCCCTTAGTGCTTGGGCTTTCGCATAGGGTATAGGGTATGTTCTCATGCATACTGGGGTAGGGTTGGTAACCTTCATGTCGTACTCTAACAGATTCGTACGACCTGGCTTATCTGTGAGCACATCAGCATGGGTTTCCAACACTTTCTGAACCCTCTTCTTCTGCTCTGGAGTTAAATGTTCACTAATATTTACTTGAACATAATCCTCTGTAGTTGTGAGTGGATACTCCATAGAGTGAAGTGGTTCACCGTGCATTTCTGTTGCTATGGCTAGGGTCATGATATGTGCAACTTCTGATTATTCCTTGTCATAGTATTTTTTAAGAAGATTGACATGATATACCTTCTCCTTTCCTTTCTTGTCAATCTTATAATTGGTCCTGGAAAGTTTTTCCAGTATGACATAGGGTCCCTGCCATCCAATCTGCAATTTATTATTGCTGCTTGGCAACAGTAATAACACCTTTTCACCCACCTCCAGTTCCCTATCCTTTGCTTTTTTGTTGTAGTACGCAGCATGCTTCCTCCTGGCCTGTCTTAAGTTATCATTGGCCAGTTTCCACCTTGCTTTCAATCGAGATGTCAACTCGTTGACGTACTGGTATGAGGAAGTCACTGTTTCCTCTGCTTTTTCATCAGTCCATGTCCGCAGCAATGCTTCCAGTGGACCTTTTATTGGTCTTCCAAACAACAATGTAGCTGGAGCCAATCCAGTTGAGTTGTGGGGTACTTCCCTATATGCAAATAGTGCAGCGGGTAAGTATGTATCCCAAGAATCAGGTTTTTCACTCGCCAACTTTCTAAGGATTGAAATTAGCGTACCATTGAACCACTCTACTTGACCGTTCCCTTGGGCATGGAAGGGACTACAATGATAGTGCCTGGCTTGAAATATCCTGAATACTTCTTGTGTTAGCTTTCCCTTAAACTGAGACCCAATGTCAGTCAATATCTGATGCGGGAAACCTAATCGGGTAAATATTGTCAGCAGGGCCTCTGCCACGTGTTTGGAATCTATAGCTGACATGGCCACAGCTTCTCCCCACATAGAGCAAGTATCAACCAAGGTTAAGATGTAAGCATTTCTCTTCTTGGTCCTAGTGAGGGGTCCAACAATATCTACTGCAACACGTTCAAAAGGGGTTCCCATAATAGGCATTTCTCCCAGTGTTGCTGGTGCAGTCCTATGCTTAGGAGCTACTCTTTGGCATTCTGGACAGGATCTTACATATCTCTTTATGTCCTCTGTAATTCCTGGCCAAAAGTAGTGACAGGCTATCCTTTGTCCAGTGGCCCCTATTCCCATATGACCACTAAAGGGTATAGCATGTCCTAGCGTCATAACCTTCTCCCTGTAAGATTTTGGCACTACAAGCTGTCCATGCCCTTTAGGTCCTGTTCCAGCTTTTCTGTATAGTAGGCCATTCTTCATATACATGTCTCCTTTCTCTGGAGGGTTATGTGCTTTAGGCAATTTGCCAAAACAAGGCTTCAATGTGCTGTCTGCTGCTTGAGCCTTTTTCATCTCTTCTGGATGAGTATTGATAGGATTCTCCTCTATTTTCCTGGATCTTTCCCTGGTCTGGACTGTTGCCATAACTACAGGATTTATAGGTTCTCCAAGGAAAACATACCTACACCCCAAAATCAAAGGGTAAATAGGGTCGTCCATCACTGCTGCTTTGATTTCTCCTTCCACATAGCGAGATCTTATGTTGATTCGAGCTATGGGTAGTGTCATGGTTCTTGCTCCCTTGATCGGTCCTCTGATTTCCACTGTTTCTGTGGTTATCTGATCAGGACTCACTAGAGAAGAGCACACAACTGAATCAAAGTCCAATCCTGTGTCATATAAACACAGTACTTGAGTGCCATTCACGGTCACTTCCTCACAGACAGGGGGATGATGGAAATCTTTCTGACTTACTGCCATTTCCTTCCTTCCCTGATTCCCTGTTGTAAGACATGCAGCATGAAGAGGAGGATTCTTCCTTCTGCAGTCCGCAGTATTGTGGTTACTCATTAGACAAGTTTTACACCACTTTCCTTCCTTCCGGTAAGGTGTCTTATCCGATCTTAGAGGGTTTTTGTCCTTTTGGTCAAATCTTTGTTTGTTTCTTGTGGTATGGTCCTTTTGTTCAGATTTGGTATAGTTTTGTGATGATTTGAAGTTTTCACCCTGCTTCTTCTTATTTCCTAATAATTCTGCCTGAGCTGCTTGATATCTCTCAGCAACAGTTACAATATCTTCCAATCTCTCTGCTCCTTGTTCCATGATAAACTTCCTCATTTCTTGAGGCATGGACTCTTTCACTTGCTCCATCATTATCATTTCCTTCAGATCCTGACACTTTCCTAAACTACTCCATTTTTCTAAATAGGTTTACAATCTAGAAGAGAATTGGTGATAGTTTTCTCCTGGAAGAAGTTTAGCTGTTCGGAATTTCTTTCTATATGATTCTGAGTTCTTTTCATATCTCACAAGCAGTGCCTGCTTCAGGATTTCATAATCTTCCTGATCATCTCTTGAGAGCTTCAAATATACATCGTAGGCCACACCTCTCAATCCCTGAGATAGTTTAAGACTCCACTTTTCTTTCCCTAAGCCATTTGTAGTGGCAAGTCTTTCGTATCTATCCAGGTACGACTCAATGGCGTCTTCTTTCTCAACAAATGGGTCCAGATAAAAATTCATGGCCCAACTTGAGGTGCTCTGGCTGGAGCTACTCTCAGAGTGAGGTGAGCTACCACCATTATTGCCAGTACTTGCCTAAATTTCAAGCTCTTTAAATCTCAACTGATGGTCTCTCTCTGCTCGTAATTTCCTTTCCTCAGCTTCAATTTTCTTTGCCTCATTTTCAGCCTCCAATTTCTTGGCTTCCATTTCTAATCTTTTGGTTTCTCTCTCAGCTTCCAGTCTTTTGTCTTCTCTCTCAGCTTCCAGTCTTTTGTCTTCTCTCTCAGCTTCCAGTCTTTTGGCTTCTCTTTCAGCTTCCAGTCTTTTAGCTTCTCTTTCAGCTTCCAATTGCAACTTCCTTTCCTCTCTATCCATGTGTTTGTCCACTTCTGTTGTGACATACTGAATAAGAGCATCACCTGTCATATTTAATTCCTTACCCATCTGCATGACCGCAGTCCTGAACTTCACTAGATCAGCCATGGCGTTACTTAGATAGGGTATGTAAATTAACTATAACCAAATTCTTGTAATTAAACTTAATTAATTTAAATGAACAAAATATTTTCGTGCAACTTTGTGAGCATCAACTATTTACTGAGTACTAAATGGTACTCCTCCTAAGAAAATAATTTTTTTTTTTAAATCCTATTATTGAATTTTCTCCCAAAAAAATTCCCTTATGCTACCTATGGGTGGCACAAGATATAGTGTAGACAGATGAATAGACCAAGTATGGCTCAAGATATACAGAAGTATTCCAGGAACGAGCCCCCAGTGCCGGGTTGCGGTTACACAGTACTAAACCAGGTTGCGGTTACCAGATACCTAAGCCAGGTCCAGGGTACGAGTCCATGGTACCAAAGATTACCCTTACCCACCATACCCTATCAAATAGGTTATCATACCCAACCAAATCCTATCACCCAGTAACCATACCACACATCCCATAAGCAGAAGAGGTCTTCAGCAGAGGCGACTTACCCCATCCTTATCTGTGATGTGCACTGAGTCCAGGGAAGCAAACTCTGACACCCTCTGAACCCATAGAACTGTTTATGAGACCAAAGTGCTGGAGCAAACAAAAGCAAGAGAGTCCGAACACAAATCATCTCCGCAGCTACTACAGTCCTTGAGGAGATGAGTATTAACACCTACCAGCAACACTACCATAGAAAAGATCTCTGGTCCAAGTGATGACCAAACTAGTTGTTTTTTTCTTAACAGTAGAGCTAAACTCTTTTTTTTCATATTTATATGTATAATAAGAAATGTGAGATTCTATACCCTTTTATTCAACTTTACTTTGCAGAGTCTGTTGTTATTTTTCTTGTTAACTTTATTTGGGCTGTATTTTTGTTTTAAATATAAATCTACACCCTGGGAGCTCAGCCATAATTCAATTAATTTCTATTGGGTCGGGATATTTTAATTGTGGCTGGACACCAAATCTCTTTCTCAACCTGGTGTTCTTTACACAGTCCTTTTGTAGGATTCCTGAGGAAGAATTTATCGTCCAGAAAATATCCTGTTTAGGTACCAGAATTCTCTTTTTAGTAAATTTCTAGTACATTATTATCCGAGGAGAGGCAGTTTCTTCAAACTCAGAAGCTATCAATAAGACATTATTATCTTTATTCTTCCATTCCATCCAAGCTGTCCTATCTCCTCAAAACACCTCGCGACAGTCTACCAAAACTAGCTTACTCTAGTTTGATATCATGTGTTATTATTACTGTTATTATTATTGTTGTTTTTTATTATTTTCACATATACTGCAGCTATCATCATATCTCCGTTTTATTTCATCATAATGAAGACTTGTGTAAAAATATTGAATTGTGGTCACACGAAATGCCATAGATTTTCACACACAACAGTAGCGCGCAAGTAAAAACAGTTCATGTATAGTAATGTATACTGTCTATTAGAGACTTCTTTCTCCCCGATACGGGCAATAGTGCCGTTGTGCCGACACACTGTTTCGACACAGTTTAAATCACTGAGCCGACTGTCTCGAAACAGCGGAGTGTGTCGATTTGCCCACCTCTACTGTGCATCACCACAGTACACGAACTAAGTAGCAGCAGCGTGGATACCAATGTATGTATACGGGATCACACATTCTATAAACACATTTTTGTGCACACCATCATTTGCGCATTCTTCTTTGGTAAGTGTTACTATTTTCGGGAGTGTACATATAAGGGAAAAAATACAATTAATCTCTAACTTTCAACCAAAGTTGCATCCCTTAGCGTTGCGCACTGACAGAAAAAGCTGTGATTTTATATATAGGATAGGATGTCAACCAGACTTGATTAGATTGACTTGTTCATCCCCTTCCCTTGCATGGATCTAACGTGGATCTGCCTTGATTTAAGTCTCGTAAAATTTTAAGTCGGAGTGGGGACTTTTTTTACCAACTCCGACTACGATTCCACTAAAAAGAAATGATGGACTCCACGATTCCAACTCCACAACCCTGGACGACTACCAAAAGTTGTTTTAAAGTACACAAGTTCAGTTTAAAGTGGGGAATTTAGTTCCAAGCTCATCCTATTTTTTTTAAAGATAAAGTTAACTGTAGTTTTATAGCAGAAACTGCCGTAGGGGAGTGAAGTGTTGGAGACTTGACTTATACTTGGTCTCAACTACGTGAAAGGGGTGACCAGTTCCTTTCTTCGGTGCCTTTGCATCTGCAAACTCAAGAGCAGAGTTAGGTACCAGTTTTTACTACTGGAGAGTGACGAAAACATGTTCCGAACCTGGTTCTATTGTCACCGTGGGGTTTGCCCAAGCATTACTAATGCTATTTGTTGAGATTAGATGAACGCTTAAGACAGTTCACGGGGAAGAAAGTTAAGTATGAATAAAATAAGACGAGTGTTCAGTAATTTGGCTCGCGTTAACAAAACGTGAGTATATTTTTTACTCGTGAGTTGTAAATCAAAGGCTTAACCAATGAAAGTAGTGAAAAACAAGTGAGGGCGACGAATCAAAAGTAGCGAGGGAATCGTACGTGAGAACAATGACCAGAGGTCATTAAGGAGAGTCCGGTTTCTGAGTTTGAGGAAACAAGAAGTGTTTTTGTTCTGGGCGGTTGCCTGCAGACGAACGGATTCTGTGGTTTGACAGAAGTAGAATAAGTCTAGCAAGATATAAGAATAAGTCTAGCAAGATATAGAGGTTATAGGATAAGGAACATAAGTCCAGAAATTGTTCAGAGGATGTGTTAGCGCTAGACAGTAACTGTATAAGATAATGAAGAAGTCTTGTGTAGATTATGAGAGTAGTGAATGCATTTCAGGAGATATTCAGCGATTTGATTGTAAGTATGATTTTGAACTTATTATGCATACAAGTAAGAGATTTACAGGAGAAGTAACGCAGATGTACCAAGTCGACTTGTCAAAGATATATGTAGAGAACTTTGTGGACTGAGCAACAAAAGAGTAAAGTTAGAGGTGAAGGATAACCACCTTTGTCATGATGAGTTCACGACAAGTAAACTAATGAGCTGTCTTCAGAGAATAGTTGCGACAAGTAAACTAATGAGCTGTCTTCAGAGAATAGTTACGACAAGTAAACTAATGAGCTGTCTTCACAAAAGAGTTACGACAAGTAAATGATTTGAAGAGTCGACTTTTGTAAGAACTGTTCACACGCCCTCGCACGTAGGTATATGCTTAGATGACATGGTACTTGTATATAGTTTAAGCTAACCTGTCAGCGATAGTAACAGAGCCCTACAAAGGTTAGAAAGAAATAAAGGCCGGAATATAATGAGATGGGAGTGAGGAGATGGGGTATAGAGGTATTTAAGTGAACAGGAGTAAAGTTGAACGAACTAAACAAGATACAGGAGGATGATGCATATACATGAGATAAAGAGCTTTTAT
Source organism: Oreohelix idahoensis (assembly GCA_024509875.1). Classification (NCBI taxonomy): domain Eukaryota; kingdom Metazoa; phylum Mollusca; class Gastropoda; order Stylommatophora; family Oreohelicidae; genus Oreohelix; species Oreohelix idahoensis. The sequence goes on from JAMPIV010019304.1 coordinate 55,549, forward strand.
ATATGAAGCCAACATGAGATAAATGTATGCAAACTCTGGGATGAATTATTTGTCTTGCTGATGAAAATATATATACATATTTATGTAAATAAATGTTTTGATGGATACAGCAGATGTTTGAGTCCGTCTGTGAGCGTTGATGTATGTGGCCAGCAATTAATAATAATAAAAACAAACTACCACTATACGAATGTCAGTAGAAACAGCAAAGAAGGAACCGAACGAGTCGTGGGTTAAGGAAAAGAGGGAAAATATGTTCATCCAGGAATCTACACCTCTGGCGGAGATGGCCAGTACACAAGTACACTCTGAACCCACTTGGAAGATAAAACAAAAAGAGATTTTGTGACATGAGTAATATTACTAGGCCTGCCATCTGCCACCTAGTTATATAATAAGCGTTGTGACACTATTACCCCGAGAACCGAGCCACAAGACCGTTTTTAATAGGGTAAGGTAGCCGAAATACAGTTTCAGCAACATCGGAGCTTACGTTGTTATGAGCCTTTTTTGCGCACCACATAGGGTCTTGTATTTGTAATAAATATTAGACAACCATAAAAGGTATGTTTTCAGGCGCTCGTAAGAAATAAAGAAGTAGAACACTAGACAACAGAAAAACAACAGACGTGAGTGGCAGGGAGGATAGTGTGATTCGATTGCATAGCCAGGCTGGGTTGTCGCACGGAAGGTCCTGGGTTCGAGTCCTGGGTAAGCCACTCACGTCTGTTGTTTTTCTGTTGTCTAGTGTTCTACTTCTTTATTTCTTACGAGTGCCTGAAAACATACCTTTATGTTTGTCTAATATTTATTTACTGTTTACAGATCTCGGGTTTCCCTTCCTCTTGTATTTGAAAGCTATGTGGTTCGATGAATGACTGAATTATAATTAAGTGGATTATGTGATACGATTATGATCAAGGCTTTTATATGAGGAGAAGTTTATGTGGTCATTATTAAAAATGTTACATGTGATCTGGAAGTTCAAGAGTACTGTTGATCAAGTTGCATTTGGGCGTTTCAATATTGTGTCATTATTTATTGACACACCACCATCACCAGATCACAAAACTCGTAGTCCGTAAGAGACGTCTTTGCCTCAGTACCTAATCAATGCATAAAATTTATATAGGTTTTTTGTGCAGACATATTTTTCATCTAGATCAGAGGTTCTCAACGTTTTTTTTTTTTTTTGCTCATGGCCTACTTCTGAGCCTTATTTACCCCTGTGGCCCACCTCACAGTCGATGTTAGTTGGAAAAAAGGTACTTCGCCATCTTACTGAGGGCCCCTATAAATATGGCACGGGCCACGTTGAGAACCACTGATCTAGATCCATTATAGCGTATTTCCACAAAGAAATTACCAGTCTTAACTTCTCAGTTCAGCTTGCTATATATTGTCACATGACTTCTGGTTATGTTATCAGCATGTTGATATTCCAAAGAGTGACAACTCAAACTTTGTGCAACAAGAATTTCTTCCCTTTCTCATCCGGCGGTTCCATGTCAATAAGTTACGATTGGGTTGGTTAAATAATATAAGTCACAATTCTTGTAATTATTGAGCACTTTACAACCTATGTCTACGGCTTTTTTTTTTTTTTTTTTTTAAACGGAAGAGTCCCAAAAACGAAATAGAAAACAAAATCAAGCAAATTGAACCAAAATTTCATAATCGAATCTGATGATTGACCGACGTTGCAGAATGTTAATAACAGCGTCTAAAAGCAAATGGTAGTGAAGTCCATGGATGACTATAAAAATAAAGTTAAATGTAATCTAAAATTGGATACTGCCTTAGGTAAGTGAAGTGTTAGAGACTTTACCTATACTAAGTCCCAGCTTTATGAAGTGGGATGACTGGTTTAATTCCTCTTTGCCTTTTCCCTCCCTAACTGAACGAGCTGAGTCATGTTTACAGCTGGCTAGACTGGAACGAAATGCATCCTTGTTTCGAACCCGGTCTTTCTTCCCCCCCCCCCCTTCCCCACCCCCGAGTTGCAAGCACTCTAACCACTCGTTCACTCGACTCTCTATGTGAATATCTAGGCCATAAAATAAACTGAGCATTTTTTAAACAACAAAGAAATAAACTAAGCAGTTTTTAAACAAAGAAAAAAACGTGAGCAGTTTTAAAAACGACAAATAAATAAACTGAGAAGTTTTTAAACGACAAATAAATAAACTGAGAAGTTTTTAAACGACAAATAAATAAACTGAGAAGTTTTTAAACGACAAATTAATAAACTGAGAAGTTTTTAAAAATTAAAAAAAAAAATAAACTTAGCAGTTTCTAAACAATGAAAAAAACCTTAGCAGTTTTTAAACGACAAATAAAAAAAACTAAGAAGTTTTTTTTTAAATGACTGAACATTTTTTAAACAACAAAGAAATAAGTTGAGCAGTTTTTAAACAAAGAAAAAAACTTAAGCAGTTTTCAAATGACAAATAAATAAACTAAGAAGTGTAAAAAAAAAATAGATTGAGCATTTTTTAAACAACAAAGAAATAAACTCAGCAGTTTTTAAAAACAAAATAAACTGAGAAGTTTTTAAACAACAAAGAAATAAACTGAGCAGTTTTTAAACAACAAAGAAATAAACTGAGCAGTTTTTAAACAACAAAGAAATAAACTGAGTAGTTTTTAAAAACAAAATAAACTGAGCAATTTTTAAACAAACAAGAAATAAACTGAGCAGTTTTTAAACAACAAAAGAAACAAGAGCGTTTTTTTTGTCAACAGAACCTGTTCTCAATATACGGTAAATACATCGTGAGGTCTGGTAAAGGCGACCTGTGATTACGAATTTGATGCTACTAATGGAAAAACGTGCATTGTATTGTCGCTATTTAGCCTTTTTATTTCCTGTTCGCTCCTTATGGAGCACGGAGACACCACTGCAGCTGGTCCTTTTACAAGAAGCCTACATCAAATCATTCATGGTCTCCTGCAGCAAGTGGTTGTCTGTAGCTATTTGTTTTACATGATGAGGTTTCCAACCCCACAAAACTTTATATTAGTTGCAACATCAGTACAGTAGTAATAAGCAGTAATTAAAACAAAAATAGACCTGCCAGAAATGTTCGGAAGTTCTAGCAAACGAAAGTGCAGAGAAAAAAGAACATTCAATTTATTTTTACACGCTTTTATTTAACTTTACTTGTATGTCATTGTCATGTCACTTTCAAATCTTGCAATCGATTTTTCGATCACTTCCAGATGAGCAATAGCTCTGAAACTTGAAATAGTTGTGTACTCCCGATGACAATATAATAATCAGTCAATTATTTAATAATTTAATATCGTAATTACGACATTATGAGTAAATGAAGTTTTTCGTAAAGAAATGTAAACAAATCAGGGGCCATAATCAGGTTAATTAAAAATTCAACAGTACGTGGTGTGTTTTATTTTTTTTTATGTGTAGAACAGGGCAGCACTCAAACAAGTGTCTAGCTAAATCAAGGAAAAAATCCAAATTATAAAATTATGAATCAAGGGAAAGTCGAGTTCGATCTCTAGATAGCCTTCAAATTGAAGAAACTGATTGCATCAAATTAACAGGCACAAAGCCATGTAATACTGAGGCTCTAAAAGAAATTGATCGCTTAAGAAATTTTAGACCAGATTTACAATAATAAAAATATTGTTTATGTTTTAGTATGTCATAATTTTTCTGACACTAAAAAGAAGAAAATAAATAAAAGTATTTTAAACACAAAACAAACACAAAAAGACCCAAAAATAATTTTTCAAGGAGTTTATACCTTGCAGTCAAAAAATGTAACTTCAAATTGACAAAACACGTGGGGCGCTGATTCTTCATGAAATTAACTTCTGCTTTATACTTCATTAGACACTTATGGATAAAATATATGATAAGCGCTTAAGCGCCCCACGCTTTTTGTCAATTTGATGTTACATTTTTTATTAAGAGCTTGAGCGTTGCACATAATTTAAATGCCAATGTAAAGTACAGAGATATGAAATGTCCGTTACTGAGTATGAATATGAACTATATTACACGCATTACAATTGTTATATTAATTATTATCACAGTAGGCAATAATACTGATAGTTACATGTAACTTATCATTAAACTGAATGTTTTAAATGCAAAATACATCATGGCTGAACAGGCAAATTATAGAACACAAAAGAATTTAAGTATCTCTGCTGTGTCGCTGCTGATAGAAATGTGGAGAAAGGAATGGATATGAGAAGGAGGACGGTAATAGTTGCCATTAGTTCGGTTTCAGATGTAGCGAGCAACATCATAGAAATGGAAAGTAAATTCAGACTGTACGTACCCTCACTCAATCGGAGACATGAGAACTTGAGCATTAAATCTGACAGCTACTTGAGAGGATTCAGTGGACGATGCACGAAAAGAATAGCAAGTATTCGATGTAGGTAAAGAATCCCGTTACATGCTCATTGTGGCATATTGGGAATATGGTGTTAGTCCCACGTTTTCTTGACCATCGGCACACTAGAGGTGACGTGGTCAGCATCACGCCAGTCGCCTTAACCAGAGTTGCTCTGGTGCCCAATTCATTAGGCTGGGCCGACCCCGGAGCCGTTTGTGGTCTAAAAAATCTCACCTCAACTGGGGATCGAACCAGGATCGCCTACAGCGATCGTCATTGTAGACACGTCTAATGAAAACAAATAGTCATTATCAAATTCATAAACGGACTTTCAAATTAAAGAGGACGTAGAAGTAGTCAAGTCATGTATTAAGAATACAGAACACAACAAACATCCTAAAATCCTTCAAGGATATTACCATACAGTTAACTACACGTCGATACATTAATGAGGTTGATACGGATTTTCTATTTATAAATATTTTCCGAGTGTAGGCATGTGCAATACAGATTTGACTAACGTATTGACTCAATTTGGCAGTAATGTCTTAATGAACAGACCTCTTACAGTGATGCCATATCGTTGCGTCAGACTTCCGCCGGCATTTTGTGCACAACTCGTAAACACCATCTGTGAACTCATTTGATGTCCATTTACTACCTATCGCCAATATTGTCTCTCCCGACAGATTATCGTGATAATCACGCACAGGGATGGTCCCGTGAAACGATAAACGCATCTACCACCTGTGTAATCTGCCTACCTCAGACGGCTATCTCAGACAGACAATATTGGCTTCTATAGATTTTGATCGGGCGAGACGGTCTTTTCATGATAAGAAGCTCGCTCGCTGACCGGTGATAATGACTGTGTATTGTTACGATAATACCCTAGTTCACGTGGCGGAACGTAAATAAGTCAGAGGAGTGGTAAAGACAGTCCCGTAGCAAATACTTCCGTAGGGGAGTGGAGTGTTAGAGACTTTCCCTACTAGATTCAGGAAAGGGAGTAAAATAATGGTGCATAAAATCTGCCTCATAATAATGATAGGGGAGAGAAAAATAAGAAAATATCACTCGCTTAGGACTAATGCAATCCTGCCGGAGTGGACTTGAGATCGCACAACCGTATCGTCACAGCGTCCTGTGCAACCCCTTGTCGTGAAACATTCTAAATCCACATATATAAATTAAAAAGTAAATGTAAAGCCTAACGAAGTAATTCAATAAAAGGAAAGAAGACTGGTAAAGACCCGTGCTTTCCAATAGCGTACACCTACGTTGTAGAATGCCATAATGGCTGAACCAGAAAACCCCTTTTTCTGCTCCGTCTGCATAAAACTGCACGCGTTTCTAAAAAGACAACTAGTACTGTGTTTCTTAGAAAACCTTGAGATACGCAAGCTGCTTAATGACCTAGATACACAAATACTAGCATTAATGAATTATATACACTACGTTAACCTAAAAAGGACAGACGGACTTAGGATAGAGAGAGAGAGAGAGAGAGAGAGAGAGAGAGAGAGAGAGAGGTACTGAGGAACGTATGCAACACTAACACGCAGTCTCGCGATATAAAATAATGCCACCCCCAACGCGAAAGGCATGAAGCACTAACTTTTTTTTCAAATAAACAGTGACAAAAAACACTACCAATACACGGTTAGGTTTTAGAAAACATGTTTAATTCTTATTAGGAAACATGACCCAATACTGTTTTACGTCTGAAATCCTGACAGTACAGATGACACCCAATCGTATCGAAGTGAACGGGAGGTAGAAGAAAATACATATTTTGAACGCAGCCATTTAGCCCCATTAAATTTATATATTTGGGTTCCTTAGGACTTGCTGACAAAGAATATGTTAAGTGTTACGCAATTAGTCTAGGAATTAACAAATTATAGCCAAAATATTATAGGGGTGCTGTCTGACACCACCAGATCATATCTGCTCAGTGGCATGTTTTAAAACCACTATTGTACGGGAAATAGGCCAACAAGTTAGATCGGTTTTGATTGGCTAGAATTATATGTAAGCCTAAACATGATTAGTCGATTGCAAATACTATTTTTGGTTGATACGGGAAACGGTAGGAAGGGTACTTTTTTCAAATGCTTTTGTAAACATGGTCCCATTGGATAGACCATTTGATATAGTCAATTAGGAGCGTCAGTTCAGGGCCACATTTTGAAAATAAACTGATTGAACAGCAAGTGCGTTGAGATCCAGCTCATATTTTTCTAAATAAAAGCCTGGGACAGAGGCAGATCGGAATTGTGCCATATTCATCGCCAGTCAACGTATTTGTTTATTATTTCCATGAATTGTGGTAAGCTAGACATTTGATATCTTTTTGATGAAAATTGAATGTGGATTGATAATGTATGTCTGTATGTGTGTGGTTCAGTAATAAACAAAAGGCAAAACCTAGATATTGCTCCAACATGAACAAAACCTGTCGCAGAGGAGTGAAACTGCATGGGATTGCCAAATAGTACGATGACACCTATCTTATTGAATAGAAGGAAATAATGCTGAAATTGCAGAGGCGTTGTAACCATTAGGGAGAGGAATAC
>JAMPIV010019304.1:67500-177500 GCA_024509875.1 Oreohelix idahoensis
GTAGTTCACATGTTAGTAATAAAATATAGAATATAAAATCACAAATCACGCCAATCCTGGCTCACAGACGTTTTGCTCAGATGAATAAAAGAGACTTGAATCGGCCTCGTACACGCGTCAGGGGTGTCGTTAATTTAATAAGGTCCCTCTCTGACTTTGTGTTTTCAGTGTCCAAAGTCCTGGTTTCCTTGTTAATATTGATAAAAATTTCCTGGGCTATTTTGTAAGTCCGTTCAGATTCTACAATAAAAAGTCTAAGCTGATAAAAGGAAATTCTGAATTCTAGGCTTCACTCTAGCAAGGTCTGGTATCTTGGTAAGTGATCTTCACAGTAGTTTTTCCGCAGTGAAATAACACTGAAACGTGTCAGGTTATATTCCCGGTCTCCCGCGCATCTGTTTGTTATAGAGTTAAATAAACGACCCAATAATACTCAAACAGGCGGGTGAGGGTGTGGTACTTTCAAATGATTCCACTTGAAATAAGGTGCGTAAAGCAAACGTCACGTATTACGATTTATGGCAATAAAACGATGCCTTGCGTACAAACTCGAAAACATGTCGTTAACTTCATATGACAACGTGTTCCAAAAGTAACAATTCATTACTTTATCAGAAAGTAATCTCTTATCTGTGTCTGTCCATGAGTTGTCTCCCCGTACACCAAGCTTTGGTGATTTGCGCTGCCGTCTTATCGGTAATTAGGGAGATAGCGCTGTCGATGCACGTGTTAATCTGCCACAGCCAAGGTTGGTACAAGGGAATTTTACCAACCTGCATCTCGTAATATTATATCTACCTCGCCTTGCAAATGCGAGGTGTTTGTCATCCACAAGGTGTGCCAGATAACAGAAAAGACACAATATATTGAAAGGAGTGAAAGAATACTTGAAAATATAAACTATATGCTACATAGTATAGAAAGAAAGAAAGAAAGAAAGAAAGAAAGAAAGAAAGAAAGAAAGAAAGAAAGAAAGAAAGAAAGAAAGAAAGAAAGAAAGAAAGAAAGAAAGAAAGAAAGAAAGAAAGAAAGAAAAAAAGAAAGAAAGAAAGAAAGAAAGAAAGAAAGAAAGAAAGAAAGAAAGAAAGAAAGAAAGAAAGAAAGAAAGAAAAAAAGAAAGAAAGAAAGAGCGACAAATGAAAGCACGCAATAAAATCTTACTTACTTACTTAGTCGTTCCCCTTCTACCGTGAGGTGTAGAGGTTTGGAAGAGAGAGTGCATGATTATCCTATCTGCTGTCTTCATCCTGGCCTGGTTCCATTCTAGTCCTCGGTCCTTCAATGATTGTCTAATGTTGTCCTCCCAGCGGACTCTGGGTCGTCCTGGGGGTCTGGATCCCTGGCCCTTTGTTTCCCATGCTTGTCGTAGTAGCCGATCTTCTGCCATTCTGCAAACATGGCAAAACCATCTTAGTTGGGACTGTTCTACTTGGGTCTGCAGGGGGTGGGATTTTAGGCCTTGACGTATCGTCTGGTTGCGGACCATGTCTCTTCTTGTTACTTCAACCACCTTCCTCAGATACCTCATTTCTGAGGTTTGGATCTGGTTTTTGTGGGTTGTAGTCATTGCCCATGACTCGCATCCAATGTCAAGACTGGGACATAGGTGGAGCGGTATACAGCCATCTTCGTGTTCTTACCAACCTCTCTCTTGCTGAGGAATCCTCGATTTATGGCCTGAAAAAGTCTCCCAGCTGCTGCATTTCGAGTGGCCAACTCTTCTTTGATGCCTCCCTTTCGGTCTATAATAGCTCCGAGATATTTAAAGTGGTCGACCTGCTCCAGGACCTGTTCTCCCAGCTTAATCTGATGTCTTCTTTCCTCTCGTGATATCACCATGGATTTTGTTTTAGACTGCTCATGACATTCCCTCTCTTCTCCAACTCTTCCTTCCAGACTTGCAGGTTGGATTGGAGATGTGCCTCTGAATTAGCAATCAGGACAACATCATCAGCAAATGCCAGTTCTGAAATTCCTACCTGTCTCATCTTCCAGTACCCCACTGAATACTTTCTTGTTCTCTCCTTTCATGCCTTAATGACATCGTCAATGAGGAGTATGAAAAGATAAGGTGACAGGATATCACCTTGTCTTACACCAGTGGTTGTCCTGAACTCTTCTGACTTATGGTTTGCTGTCCTCACATAATTTCTGCAAGACTTATAGAAGCTCTGTATAGCATGAATCAGAGGTGCTGGAATGTTCTTTCTTGCCAAACAGTCTCAAAGTTTGCTCCAGGGGACCCTGTCAAACGCCTTTTCCAGATCTATGAAACAAATATGGATCTCACTCTAATACTCAAGAGCCTTTTCACTCAGCTGTCTGAGTGTGAAGATTAGGTCTTGAGTACTTCGGTTTGCTCGGAATCCGCACTGGACCTCATCCAATTGTGGCTCAGCTAGGCGTCGGAATCTCTGCTCTAGGATTCTACAGTAGATTTTACCAGGGACACTGAGAAGGGATATGCCTCTGTGGTTTCCACATTGTCGATTGTCATGTTTTTTGAAAATTGGTGTTATGATGGCAATCTCCCAATCCTTTGGTATGGTCTTGTTGCACCACGCTGCCTGTAGGACCCATAAGAGTAATAGATCAGATGCTCCGATGTACTTAACCATTTCTTGTGTTATACCATCATGCCCTGCTGCTTTGCCCATCTTGATTTGCTCCAGTTCTGCCTTCAGATCTTCCATCTTTATGTCATCTTCACCATCATTGATTTCCTCTTCTGTGCTAGTGGTTATCATTTCTGATGCTTGACCTTGCTCACCATCAAAGAGTTCTGCGAAATATTCTTTCCATCTTTCCATTACTTCCTTCGGGGAAGTAAGCAATTTGCCTTTCTTGTCCTTTATAAATTTGAGAGGGCATTGTTTTTCCTTTCTCATGTTCTTTAGGGTCTTATAGAACAATTTCTGGTTGTCTTGCGCGTCGTTTTCTAGCTTTTCTCCAAATTCTTCTCAGGACTTCTGTTTTGCTGCTAGCACCTTGTTCTTTGCTTCTGTTCTAAGTATCACATATTCTCTATATTTCTCTATTTGTCCTGCTGTGTTTTTAGCTCCTAAGTATTGTTTCCATGCCATTTTCTTCTCTCTTATTTTCTCTTTGACTTCCTCTGTCCATCAAGGTGTCCTCTTTCTCTTGTTCCCAAGTCGGACTTCACCACATGCTTTTGCAGCAGCTGTCTTTATGATGTCCTTGAATTTGAGCCAGAGGGTTTCCAAGTCATCAGGTTGTTCTTCTGTGTTGCTCACCGCTGCAGCAATACACCCCTGATATCTGGTCTTAATTTCTGGCTCTCTCTTAATGCTCATTTCTCCCGTTTGTTTACTTAGTTTCTTGCGTGATGTTGGGCAGTTCCTAGGCTGAGCAACTCTTTCAGTTGTTCTTTTGATTGTAAGCAGGTAGTGATCACTTCCAATCTCTGGCCCCCTCCAGACTCTAGCATCCTGGACATATTTTAATGAGCTCCTCCTAACAATGGCATAGTCGATCACTGACTTCTCATTCTTTGTTGGTTTACATCTAGTGTATGCATGTATGCGCTTATGGGGGACCTTTGTGTTTGGAATAATCAGATTATGCTCACTGCAGAATCTAAGGAGTCGCTTTTCATTGTCATTGAGAGTATCTTCTCCACATCTTCCGATAACTCCACCCCATCTAGCATGGTCATTTCCAACTCTGGCATTCAAATCTCCGAGCATGATAATTTCAACCATTACAGTCATCCACTGTCCTTTGAAGCAGCTCGAAGAATTCCTCCTTGACCTCTGCTCTCCAATCCTCACTTGGTCCATACACTATTACCAGGCTGACTATGGTTTCTCCTTCTTTTAGTTTTACAACCATAATGCGCTCCGAGACAAAGGGCCATCCCTTGATATTATCTTTCTGGTTTTTGGCCACAATGCAACCCACGCCCCTTTCCTTTAGCTCTTTCAGATGTGGGTACACCAATGTAGAGCAGCGTGTTGCCATCGAGATCCATGACTCCTTGTCTCTTTTTCTTTGTTTCCGTTATAGCCAGAATTTTTAATTTTGCTTTCCTCATCTCCGCAATAAAATCAGTATCACAAATGCACCGATTACTGCCGGAGTGAAACAGAGATCGAGAGGGTTCGCCCCATTCTGTCACAACGCTCAAGAAAAGGCATGCATGGAATTGATAACCAACACCATGTGACATCGCACATGATGATTTTGTTTTGCTGCTGATGATAATGACTATCAAAATGGCACACAGACGCATACAATTTCACGAGTAAAATGTTTTAGCAACGGGTACGAACAATCCCCACTCTGTATCATTTATATGGAGTTTATATTCATATATATATATATATATATATATATATATATATATATATATATATATATATATATATATATATATATATATATATATATATATATATAAATATATATATATATATGATAGGGTGGGCGAGATGATGATGATGATTATATTGTGATGTGTGATCACTCTCTTGTCACACTCGCACCGACCCGAACAACAATAAAACTCTTGATTCTAGAGGCAGGGGCTATATTTATTTTTACAACCCATTCAGTGACAAAGCAAACATTAAACAAATAAACTAGCGAACATAACAAAACGAAACTAAACAAACAAAACAAAACACCCAACAGTGCCCGATGCTAATCTGAAGAAGCAAACAAAGCACAGAATAGTTAAAATCATAATATAATACTGAATGAGAAACACCACGCTCTCACCTGTCAAACTGTCCTACGCCGCCACCTGACACACTCAACTATCACACACACACACACTCATGTGTGTCATCCAATGCGACTAGTAAGGTATTGTGCGTGGGGCTGGCAATCTCACCATGTAACACAGGTTGCTACGGAAACCACTACTGCAAGAGCACACACTCAGCTATCACACACACACACACTCATGCATGTCGTCCAATGAGAATAGTAAGGTGTTGTGCGTGGGGCTGGCAATCTCACCATGTAACACAGATTGCTACCGAAACACTACTGCCCTAGCATATGAATACTTAATATGGAGACAAACCACACTGTTGGCCCCATGCTCCCTCAGGAGCGGAGAAGAGAAATATATACCTTGAAGTGAGCCCACGTGCTCTCACAACCATTCCTCACATAACCATAATTAAATAATCATAAAATGGACATAAAATAATATTCAACTATATGTACAACAAATACTCTCAGTAATGAGAATAAGCTACTACCTCGTAACCGATCCACATCAGTATTCGCTACTGCATTCTGAAGCATGTCGTATGTGACGACTGGTGCGCCTGGCAACAAGCGTGTCGTATATGACCACTGGTGCGACTGGGAATCTCATCACATGAAACACATCGTTACCGAAACAACCACTGCAATAGCATAAAAATGCTTCTTGTCGGCTTGTGATAGACACCAACCACATTGGTGTTTCCATGCTCCGCCGGGAGCAACCAGAGAAACACATGTCTCAACAAAGGAGTGGCCTCGCGCTCTCCAGAAATCTAAATACATATTCTCACCTCACAGTAACCCATTAAATATACAGTAGAATTATGATAAGTAGGCTATCGTGAAATACACTCAATTACTTTTACATTAAAGAAATAAAATAATTACTCTTGACTTTAACAAAACTGGCATTAACACGAAAACTATCTCTTTCCTTTACTGGGGAAAATTATCTTAATCTGCTTCCCACCCACGTGTCAATTCATACAATATAAAACTGGCGTCTTCTTTATACAATCACACATGGTGACGCGCCGCCTTTCATGACCACGTGGTTGCCATCCTGATAACAGTCAATATCATCTAAATTAAAGTAAAAAATCGCTTCTCTGTCCAGTTTCATGTATGAAATAGCTCCCTACTAAATTTGCCTTTCTTGCCCGGTCTGATGACTGACATAATTGCTCTTAAACTCCCACATCTGTGATTTAGGCTTTGCGTGCCTAATAAAACCTATCAAACATTATTTTCACTCATCTATCATTTCAAGACTAAATTATAATGTCCTAAAAAGACATTTCCTTTGGAAACACATCTATCTATATCACTCAACATTAAAATAGCCACATCGATATTATTTCCGAATTATATAAAACTAATTCTAATTTAAATTAACTCACGTGTCATGTCTTTGTGTTCTTCTGTGTGGGTACACAGGGCGCCTCGTTTCGTTCTCTATCGTCAGGGCTGATACTTAAAAAGGGCCGCTGGTAGTTCGCTATCTCTTTTTATAGGCACTAGGCTAATCACTCACTTTACTGCGCGCTAGGCGTATTAATCTTGGCTACTTAAATATCACACGCGATTATCGCTTTAGGAATAGCGAAAACACAAATAAAACCTACAGCTATTTAATATAACACACGAATATCAAATATGACTCACAACTATACACCACAATTAATTCTCAGGCTTTATTATGGCCTCATTACATATCTTCTACTTCAGACTTTTCACAACCCAGAATGCTTCGCGCCCATCGAAAATAATCTGCCTAGAAACAGGTAGGGGGCGGGCGTCTCCTTTTCGGCCCCATCACATATCTCCCTCCTGATTTTGTTGTCGTCCAGACAACATCACTACCTCAGGCATTTCTGTCGAAATCTCTTAGATCGTTGGTGCTGCGTTTGATTATTTCTCAGCGGCGATGTTTTGGGCTCAGATTCTGTATTCGGTACAACTCGGCTGGGGACCCTCTTGGTCGTTATGTCCCCAGTTGTACGTTGTCGGGCTGGCAGTTGCTGTGGTCTAGAAGACTCGCACACCTGTGCCGCATCGCTGCCTGCCCGTGACGTCTGCCTGTCAGTCCTTGTAGCTGTCGAATCTGTAGGGAGATTGCTCCTGACGTGCTTGGCACTCGTTTTGCGTGGACGGTGGCCAACATTCCCCACTATCTGTTTTTGATGTGTCTCCTCCTCTGAACCTTGACTTGCACTCCCTCCTCTCTGCTTAAAACGAGTTTCCTCCCCTAACCGACTACCAATCTTCTCGGCGCCCTTAGGGTGACAGTTGTCACGGTCATCTCTTGGCTTGCACCCGGAAGGAAACCTGGTTGTGGTAGCACGTCTCGGGAAAGAGCTCTTTGAGGGACAGGCGGCTATCAAATGTTCAGTTGACTTGCATCGAAAACATCTCTTCGGAAGCGGGCCTTGAGGGCACTTGGCTGCCATGTGGTCTGACAGGTCTCCACAATTGTAGCATCTTATCTTTCTGGGCTTCCTCTGTGCCATGGGTCGCTTCCTGCTGCCTTTGCATTCTTGACCGCCAATGCCGCACACATAGATTGCTTCCATGCCCTGGACAGATGGTTTGCTGTCAAATTCCACTCTCTCATTTCTCGCCAGACTCCGGAATCCCTTTCTGAAGATCTTGGTCTGATGTACAAATACATCAATACCTCCATCATCTGGCGTGATGAATCCCCATCCCCGGTGGACACTATACCACTTGCAAACTCTTTTTTGCCTTGTCGGTGCCACTGCGTTTATCGGTGCTGTCAGCTCACAGCTTTCCTTGACGACAGCCTGACTCTCACATACAAGAAGGGCTAGTTGCGGTTCCTGCGGACACACCTCCTCGTCTTGCGTTGGCTGTTCCCGCGGACACACCTTCTCGTCTTGCGTTGGCTGTTCCCGCGGCTGGCATGGTGCTCTCTTTCTCTGCACCTCCTCTTGTGCTGGCGAACTGGCCTCTGACATCTGTGCTATCTGGGACTTTAGGAAGGATAATTCTGCTCTAAGTGCCTCCTTCTCCTTCTGAACTTCTGCACTTGCTATCTGGACCCGTGTCTCCGGCTTTTTACTTTCACCATAAACCGCATATTCCCAAGGGAAATTCCTGTTCACCTCACTGACTGGTTGTTGCTTGCAGTAGGCTTCTTTGACAATTTCCAGTAACTTCTCAGGGTTGGCCTTGGCTCCACCATGTATCCGTAATTCTCTAGATACCCATGGTGTAACGTTGTTCCATATCATGTCTAACTTGTCTTCTGCACAAAAAGGCGCCACCTTCCACGCGGCTTCCACATCTTCCACAAACTCTTGCCAAGTGGGCCTCCCCTCTGCACTAAACAAACTTATCTCTGGCTCCTCCACGAACAATATCTTTACAGCCGCATTAGCCATCTTGCTGCAGGAATGCACTGCTGGGTGTTTACAATATTTGTTCGTTTGCTGTTTGCTCAGTGTCACTGTCTGCCTTATCCTGCCGACGACGCCAATTGTGATAGGGTGGGCGAGATGATGATGATGATTATATTGTGATGTGATCACTCTCTTGTCACACTCGCACCGACCCGAACAACAATAAAACTCTTGATTCTAGAGGCAGGGGCTATATTTATTTTTACAACCCATTCAGTGACAAAGCAAACATTAAACAAATAAACTAGCGAACATAACAAAACGAAACTAAACAAACAAAACAAAACACCCAACAGTGCCCGATGCTAATCTGAAGAAGCAAACAAAGCACAGAATAGTTAAAATCATAATATAATACTGAATGAGAAACACCAGCTCTCACCTGTCAAACTGTCCTACGCCGCCACCTGACACACTCAACTATCACACACACACACACTCATGTGTGTCATCCAATGCGACTAGTAAGGTGTTGTGCGTGGGGCTGGCAATCTCACCATGTAACACAGGTTGCTACGGAAACCACTACTGCAAGAGCACACACTCAGCTATCACACACACACACACACTCATGCATGTCGTCCAATGAGACTAGTAAGGTGTTGTGCGTGGGGCTGGCAATCTCACCATGTAACACAGATTGCTACCGAAACACTACTGCCCTAGCATATGAATACTTAATATGGAGGCAAACCACACTGTTGGCCCCATGCTCCCTCAGGAGCGGAGAAGAGAAATATATACCTTGAAGTGAGCCCACGTGCTCTCACAACCATTCCTCACATAACCATAATTAAATAATCATAAAATGGACATAAAATAATATTCAACTATATGTACAACAAATACTCTCAGTAATGAGAATAAGCTACTACCTCGTAACCGATCCACATCAGTATTCGCTACTGCATTCTGAAGCATGTCGTATGTGACGACTGGTGCGCCTGGCAACAAGCGTGTCGTATATGACCACTGGTGCGACTGGGAATCTCATCACATGAAACACATCGTTACCGAAACAACCACTGCAATAGCATAAAAATGCTTCTTGTCGGCTTGTGATAGACACCAACCACATTGGTGTTTCCATGCTCCGCCGGGAGCAACCAGAGAAACACATGTCTCAACAAAGGAGTGGCCTCGCGCTCTCCAGAAATCTAAATACATATTCTCACCTCACAGTAACCCATTAAATATACAGTAGAATTATGATAAGTAGGCTATCGTGAAATACACTCAATTACTTTTACATTAAAGAAATAAAATAATTACTCTTGACTTTAACAAAACTGGCATTAACACGAAAACTATCTCTTTCCTTTACTGGGGAAAATTATCTTAATCTGCTTCCCACCCACGTGTCAATTCACACAATATAAAACTGGCGTCTTCTTTATACAATCACACATGGTGACGCGCCGCCTTTCATGACCACGTGGTTGCCATCCTGATAACAGTCAATATCATCTAAATTAAAGTAAAAAATCGCTTCTCTGTCCAGTTTCATGTATGAAATAGCTCCCTACTAAATTTGCCTTTCTTGCCCGGTCTGATGACTGACATAATTGCTCTTAAACTCTCACATCTGTGATTTGGGCTTTGCATGCCAGAAGATATGGAGTACAAAAAAATGGCCAAAAGAATGGACGCAGTCATTAGTAATACCGCTTCCAAAGAAAGGAAATCTAAAAATGTGCAAGAACTACAGAACCATTAGCCTTATTAGTCATCCAAGTAAGGTGATGTTAAGGATACTTTTGAACAGAATAAAACAGAAATCAGAAGAAATCTTGTCAGAGGAACAGGCTGGCTTTAGACCAAAAAGAAGTACCTCAGAACAAATCTTCAATATTAGATTACTTATCGAAAAACATCTCCAACATCAACACGATTTATACCATAACTTCATCGATTTCACAAAAGCCTTCGATCGAGTCTGGCATGAAGGCTTATGGCAAGTAATGAGAAAATTCAATTTTGATACCAACATCATAGATATCATTGAAGCACTATACAAGGACGCAAGCAGTGCTGTTTTTGCAAGCAACGACATTGGAGAATTTTTCAAAACAACTGTAGGAGTTCGGCAGGGATGTATCCTGTCCCCAGTGCTCTTTAATATTTATCTAGAACATATTATGCAGGAGGCTCTCTACGATTATAAATCAACCATATCGATTGGAGGCCGACCTCTGTGCAACCTACGTTTTGCTGATGATATTGATCTGATAGCTGGATCAGAACCAGAACTTCAAGACCTTACCTCTAGACTGGAGAAAGTAACAAGAACGTATGGGATGGAAATTAATATATAAAAAAAACAAGATATTGGTGAATAGCCATAAGAAACATGTTCCGACCAACATTACGTTAAATGGGCAAACGTTAGAAGAAGTTAACACCTTTAAATATCTCGGGTCCACTATATGCAGTGATGGAAGATCAATTAAAGAAATCAAGACAAGACTTGAGATGGCCTCAGCTGCCATGACAAGGTTGAATGTGATCTGGAAAAGTAACATCAGTTTTCCTGTGAAGATCAAATTATACAAATCACTTGTATTATCTATTCTCTTGTATGGGTGTGAGAGCTGGACACTCACTGCAAATACGGAGCGAAGGATTCAGGCTTTCGAGCATAAATGTTATAGAAGAATTTTGCGCATTTGCTATAAAGAGCACAAAACAAATGTCTATGTTAGAGAGAAGATAAACACCTATGCAGGCCACCAAGAACCACTTTTGTCAACAGTGAAACGTCGAAAGCTTGCCTGGTTTGGGCATGTAACTCGTCATGACTCCCTTTCGAAAACGATCCTTCAGGGAACAGTCGAAGGTAAACGGAGAAGAGGAAGGCAGAGAAAATCCTGGGCTGATAACATCAAAGAATGGGCAGGACACGGTTTTTCCACACTTGTACGCATTGCTGAGGATAGAGAGCAGTGGAGGACCCTGTCTGCTGATGCTTCCACCATGGCACCCCTACGACCCATGACCGGTTACGGGCTGAGATGATGATGATGCCTAATAAAACCTATCAAACATTATTTTCACTCATCTATCATTTCAAGACTAAATTATAATGTCCTAAAAAGACATTTCCTTTGGAAACACATCTATCTATATCACTCAACATTAAAATAGCCACATCGATATTATTTCCGAATTATATAAAACTAATTCTAATTTAAATTAACTCACGTGTCATGTCTTTGTGTTCTTCTGTGTGGGTACACAGGGCGCCTCGTTTCGTTCTCTATCGTCAGGGCTGATACTTAAAAAGGGCCGCTGGTAGTTCGCTATCTCTTTTTATAGGCACTAGGCTAATCACTCACTTTACTGCGCGCTAGGCGTATTAATCTTGGCTACTTAAATATCACACGCGATTATCGCTTTAGGAATAGCGAAAACACAAATAAAACCTACAGCTATTTAATATAACACACGAATATCAAATATGACTCACAACTATACACCACAATTAATTCTCAGGCTTTATTATGGCCTCATTACATATCTTCTACTTCAGACTTTTCACAACCCAGAATGCTTCGCGCACATCGAAAATAATCTGCCTACAAACAGGTAGGGGGCGGGCGTCTCCTTTTCGGCCCCATCATATATATATATATATATATATATATATATATATATATATATATATATATATATATATATATATATATATATATATATATATATATATATATATATATATGGGAGCCGCGCTGGTGTAATGGCTTCGGCGTTGTACTGGCGACCAGGTGTTCATGGTTCAAACCCGGGCGTCGGCGTTTGAAGAAATGTTTACGGCCGGAAATTTGACTGAATAGCCTGAACGGCTCCTGGGATAAACCCTCGGTGGACGGGAAGGAGCGAAGCTCCTGACCGGGTTGGAAGGAAAGTCCTCAGGTTCCCCAGCCTCGCAATGACATGTCATTGGGACGAAGGGCTGAAAGCCCAAGTGCCGCTGGTTAAGGAAAAAAAAAAAAAAATATATATATATATATATATATATATATATATATATATATATATATATATATATATATATATATATATATATATATATATATATATATATATATATATATATATATATATATATATATATATATGTAGTTTATATTCATTTATATGGAGTTTATATTCATACATGTATATATGGAGTTTATATTCATTTATATGGAGTTTATATTCATATATATATATATATATATGGAGTTTATATTAATTTATGTGGAGTTTATATTCATATATGTATTATATGAAGTTTATATAACTATATGTATATTTGGAGTTTATATTCATTTATATGGACAACAAATACATCAGCTGCATTAGAGGTTCCATGCTCCAAAAAGGGTAAAATGAAAATGTAAGGCAGAAAGAAAGAATGAATGAAAGAGCAAATGAATGAATGAATAAATTAACAAATGAATGAATGAACAAATAAAGGAATAAATAAATGAACAAATGAATGAATAAATGAACAAATGAATGAATGAACAAATAAATGAAGGAATGAACAAATGAATGAATGAACAAATTAGTGCGAGACCTCTTCAGATGCTTTAAAGGGGTACGTGTGACGATTCGGTTGTGCGATCTCAAGTCCGCTCCAGCAGGATTGCATTACATTCCAGTGAGAGTGATATTTTTTTATTTTTCTCTCCCCTGTCATTATTATTTGGCATATTTTATGCACCATTATTTATTCTCTATGCTGGATCAGTAGAGTTGTCTCTAACACTTCACTCCTCGACTGTTTGTGTTACGATAGGTTTATTGACCAGGGCAGCGATAATATTTTATCACGTATTATCAGGTTGACCATCTTTTCAAAGCCTGTTTATTCAAGCTTGCATTGTGCACGGTCTATGAATAGAACCCTATATTGTGTGGTTAATCTGGCGGAGATCCGTCTAGCAAAACACAAGTCTTCTTTCTTCTTTGATCCTTAGCCGCCGACCGTCAAAGCAGTCAGTGGCCATTACGCCTGGTGGCATCTTGTAGGGCAACAACAAATTGATTCCACCCTGCTCGGTCGGCGGCCATCCTTTGTACAGTGCCCCAACTCTGGTTCATTCTTTGCATCTCAGCCTCCACAGTCCTCCGCCAAGTTGTTTTCGGTCGGCCTCTCTTTCGTTTTCCTTCAGGGGTCCATAGCATAGCTGTTCTTGTGATGGCATCGGGGTCTCTTCTGAGGACATGGCCAACCTAGCTTCAGCGTCTGCCAGCTATGATGGTGTGCATGTCCTCTTGCTTGCTCCGAGTAAGCAGATCTTGGTTGGTGATGATATTCGGCCAAAAGATTCGGAGAATTTTTCCCAGGCATGCCGTGCGAAAAGAGGACAATCTCGACATCTCCCTCTCTGC
Source organism: Oreohelix idahoensis (assembly GCA_024509875.1). Taxonomy (NCBI): domain Eukaryota; kingdom Metazoa; phylum Mollusca; class Gastropoda; order Stylommatophora; family Oreohelicidae; genus Oreohelix; species Oreohelix idahoensis. The sequence continues at coordinate 81,042 of JAMPIV010019304.1, forward strand.
AACTCTTCAGCCCTCTGCACCACAGAGAAGCACAGAAAGCACACAGCTCCGATATAATCCTAATTTTGTGCCTGTGCTGCACCGAGAGGACCCCCAGATGTTGTTCAGACCAAAAAAGGCAAAACACAAGTGGTAATGCGTAATTTGTTTCCGCTTAGATCATCCCTATATGTAATTATCTCAGATAATCTGTCTGGAAACTCAAGATTTGTAGACGTTACGCCAGGAACACATGGTCACAATATGGTGAGAGGCAGATAGGTGCAGCCGGAAGTCTTACGCAACGATATGACATCACTTTAAGAGGTCACGCGTGGATATTACATTTAATATTTTGAAACACGTGAGGCTATTTTTCGAATTTGAAAACGCCCCTACCGACGTAGTGCGGAACGAGATTCGATTGGATTGGTTCATTTTGAGGAGCTGAAATATACAATGTATAGTCGGAAGCACAATCTGTGATTTGCACTAAGAACTGAGAATATAGGGTGATGAAAACACAAACACAGATCAGACTGAGAGACTGCAGCACACAAGTCATATCAGCGACTCCTAAAAGCCAGAAAGAGAAAGGTGACATTGGACTTAGAAATTCCGCAACTATAAGTAACAGATCGAGTATTGGGCAACTTTGGAATTCACAAGCAAACCCGCATTTTTAACACAAGACTGGAAACTTAGGAATTTGATCATAAGTCATAGAGGAATTAAACACAAGTTTTCCCAGGCCTTCGCAGAACACCCGCCGTCAGAGGAATTAACTCTAATTTCCCAGACCAGTTCATAGAGGAATTTAACAAAAGTTTTCCCAGGCCGAGGTGATTTCACAGAACATCCGCCGTCAGAGAAATTAACTCTAATTTTCAGACCTAAGTGATTTCGAAGCTTCTAATACAGAGCTGTGTCCAGTCTATATCTGTGCAAGGTGATTGCGTATTCCCAAAATTTTGGGGTAAGTGTAAACAATTTATTTACTAATGTAAATTCTACAGGTTTCTTGCTAAGTGGTTATATATGAGGCTGGCAACCTCAACATATGAAAATAGTATATGCATGAACCACTACTGCAACAGCTGGTGATGGTTTCTGACTAGTCTTGCGGGAGACCCGACAGCAGAGCGACCCCAGACTCCGACGGGAGTAGTGATAAATAATGAGTTATGATTACATCACATGTGCCTAAGGTGTAACGTATTATCTTGTGAGATTTATGTAACTTTTTTAATTGTAATTCAGGCAAATCATTATTCACGCGCCCCAGACGCAATTTCCTAGTTAACACCCAGAAGGATATTGGTGAATTTTCATCATATTCCCTGAGTTACACTGTGTGCTCGGGAATTTAATTCTTCTGAGAGGTTAATATTGGTGGTGGAGCGCATGGCGATGGGCCTGTTAGTTGGCGGCGAACAAATGTACTTAGCAGGCATTTGTTTCTTTCTATTTGTCTAAAGCTCGTGGTTACAAGCCATCACACGATTTGTGGTATTCACGCCGCTATTGGGAGGGAAAATCATCCACCTTAACCGCCTAATGTGAAAGAGAGTGTGGAGAAGGCTTTCGTCATCACAGAATTGATGAACCACAGCTGCAGGACTCCCGTATAAAAGTTAAATGCTTGTAAAAAGGCACCAGCGAAAAAGACTTTCGATATATCCTCACCCTAAATCTCAGTGAAGAGAAAATTTGATTCCAATATAAAATCACCAGCATTTTATTTATTTTAAACTGTTAATGCTAATTGATTATTAAATTTGTTACCAGTTGTTTTAAAACTAAACAATCATAGTCGATTCAGTTTTTTCACATGTATGAAAGCAAACGTATGAGCCAGATTCTTTAATATATATAAATACCTAGACATATATTTACCTCTAAACAGAGCTATACTTTATAAGAGGGATTTCGTTGGATTACACCAAGTGGGGGCTTGAACGGGCTAAACCATTGCTTAAATTCTTCACAAATGGCGACGAACCAGATATAATGCGTTATCAATTGTTCAGCACAAAGCAACATTGTTCGTGACTTCTGGAAATATCTTGTGAAAGCTCCCGTAAGGTAGAAGTGTCATTAATCTTCCATCTACATCTCTGCCAAGAGTAATCTTGCGCGCAGGTAAACACCTTGGAAGCCAATATTAGATAATCTTGAGTTTTGGTCACTGTTGGACCACTATTGCAAAGCAGGGGAGGCAATCCGTGACAATAATATATATCTAAAACATATTATGCGGGAGGCTGTCTACGACTATAAAACAACCATATCGATTGAAGGGCGACCTCTTTGCAATCTACGTTTTGCTGATGATATCGATCTTATAGCTGGAACAGAATCAGAACTTCAAGACTTTACCTCTAGACTGGAGAAAGTAACAAGAACGTATGGGATGAAAATTAATAAAGACAAAAGCAAGATATTGGTGAATGGGCATAAGAAACATATTCCGACCAATACTGCGTTAAATGGGCAAAAGTTAGAAGAAGTAAATACCTTTAAATATCTGGGGTCCAGATAAATACGAGTATGTAATGATGGGAGATCAAGTAAAGAAATCAAGACAAGACTTGAGATGGCCTCAGCTGAACATCAGTTTTCCTGTGAAGATCAAATTATACAAATCACTTGCATTATCTATTCTCTTGTTTGGGTGTGAGGGCTGGTCACACACTGCAGATACGGAGCGAAGGATTCAGGCTTTCGAGTATAATTGTTATAGAAGAATTTTGCGCATTAGCTATAAAGAGCACAAAACAAATGTCTATGTTAGAGAGACAATAAACACATATGCAGGCCACCAAGAACCACTTTTGTCAGTAGTGAAACGTCAAAAGCTTGCCTGGTTTGGGCATGTAACTCGTCATGACTCCCTTTCAAAAACGATCCTCCATGGAACAGTCGAAGGTAAATGGAGAAGAGGAAGGCAAAGAAAATCCTGGGCTGATAAAATCAAAGAATGGCAGGGCACGGTTTTTCCACACTTGTACGCATTGCTGAGGATAGAGAGCAGTGGAGGACCCTGTCTGCTGATGCTTCCACCATGGCACCCCTACGACCCATGATGGGTTACGGGTTGAGATGATGATGATGAATGGAGCGTTGGAGCCACCGCAGCAGCTAGCAGGAAACTTGCATGAAAATATTCATTGGATCTTGTAATGGTGGTTTTTGTAACCACTTGCTTCACGTGACAAATTGCCAGCTCTATACTCAGCCTCTAATTAGTCGCCTCTTGCCACTAGCCGGAGGAGGCAGTAGTTCTTTTCTTTCTGAGCTGCCTCAGAAACTACATGAGAACTACAAGGAGTAAGGAAGATATGTGTTAGAAAGGTTACAGAGGATAGGCCAAAGTACTTGTACTGGTTACAAGTAATAGCGAATGGCCTACAAATATGTTTTTAGTTGCAAGTTTATAGTTTATAAATAAATGTGTATTCTGCGCACCATACACGGTAATGTTAAATATACGTTGTGCTGTTTAATAACCAAGTATGCATAAAAACATGACGAAGTATTAGTGGTACTTGCTCAGTCTTGCCGCAGACGTGAAGATGTCATCATTCTCAACTTTTGGTTAATTGAACTACTGATTTTCTTGAAGGATCATCATTCTTATCTACCCAAATGTTTACGTTTCTTTTCAGTAAGATAACCGAACATAGGCGGTGAGCCTTTCGAGGACGAAGGAGAAAGACATGAGCAAGGTAACGACCACGTTGTCTTTATCAGGGACAAACACTTCCACGATTCTAAGAAGCGAAAGCTGAGAACTAATGCTTTTAAAAGTAAAAAAAAAAGGATATGACGTACATAAGAATTACGATTGTCACTCTGGTAAATTCCAGCGGTAAATGTCGCGAGAACACAATTAAAAATTACAAACGATATTAAGAAAAAGGATCCGTTGGTGGAAAAAAAAAAAAGAAGTGGGCGGCCAAAAAAAAAAAAACCCAACAAAATGTTAATAGAAACCGCAAGATTAATATAAAAAAATATTAGAAACAGGATGTATTAATATATGCAAGACAATAGATGAATAAGAATAATGTGAGTAGTAATAATTAAACATGAGAAAAAAAATTGGACACCCAACATTTTGACCGCTTGCCCTAGTATCTTCCCCGCGCGCAACCCATGTATTATTCGGCTCTTAAAGCAGAGACCCACGAGACTTAAACAGTATATATCATCACACGTACGCATATGAGCATATACATTCATATGTACACATACTGAAATACACAAGAACGATTAGTTGGTTTCGTTGGTTTGGTTTTGAGGGCCATATTTATTGCACACGGACAACTCAGTCAGTGCTCCGATCTCCTCCTTTTGATCTCACAAGGAGGATCTCAGCACAGTGCTCGAACTTTGTAGCACCGGCGAGGATCCCAATGTGTGTATACAGGAATCACACATTCAATAAATGCTTGTGTGGTTGGTCGGTTTTCTAATGTTTAAATTTTGTCAGGGCAGCAGCCGCATGGCCTTCTCTTTACGATTTTAACTGCCGAGGGTTTTTTAACGTGTGGAACTTGCATTTAGGACCTCCTATTTTTTTCGACCTAATCTGAGAAGGCTAGGTATCCAATCTCACAATCCAGGAAATCGGGGGGGGGGGGGGGGGGGGAGGGGGAGAGGTATGACATCATTAGGAACCACTAGTTCTAAAAAAAGATTTCCATCAATTATATTTTCTGTACTGGGAGTGTGTTGCGGACTCTCGGGATCCCAGTATATTCTGGGTGCTTCGATGACTTCTAGTATTTGAGGATGACCAAGTTATTATATGCGTATTCAGTTTATAGAGTCAAAGTCCCTCGGGTTCTTATCACTTTTGTAGGATTCCGTAATACTGTTCGTTGGTATCGATAATGTCTGCTTAACCCTTGTGATACATTATGTGCTGAACATGTTTCATATTAAATATTCGACCCTTGACTGACCTGTATTAGTCTCTTGTCTTATTGATTATATTGGCAGTGTGAGATGCAGCGTGTTAAGACATTAATCATCACTGGTCATGATCAGTTGAAGATGAATAGCATTTAACTCAACTCCGAATACGATAGTTGATAAGACTGTGATTTTGACGACTCAAAATATTTAATTAGTAATTTCATACCATGAGCAGACACCAACTACATGGGAACAAAAGTCACATCACATTCATATACGATCTGTCAGAGTTCTCATTATTTCATAAGCACATGTTCACAATCTCTATCTAGCGTTCTGGTTAGAGGTCAGTTCCTTTTAACGGCCAATGTCCTTTGGCATAAATTCAGAGGCTAACTAGACTTACTCCCGTCGCTAGTTTATACAATAGCCTTTTGCACTAGACTTAACTATCCTGCTAGTTCTGCAATACACTTATTATGCTAGGCTTACGTCTACTGCTAGTCGTTTAATATCCGTTACACTAGGCTTACGCTTGCCGCTAGCTGTACAATATCCATCTATACTAGTCTTACGCTATTGCTAGTAACATAATGTTCCTTTGGCATACCACGCCAGGCTAATCTGCCATAATTATGCAAACTGCGTTATTCATACGACGACTTACGTTTGGTTCAAGAAATACACTGCTCAAATGGCTTCCCAGCCACACAATTAATAAGTGGTTATACCACACCATATAAGTGGCAATGGCCACACTTCTGAAACACACTGCCGTTCGGGTCAAAACCCACAAGTCGAATCTATAGTGGCAATGGCCACACATGCCATACGCTGCCGTTGGGGCCGAAGCCCACACGTCGAATGACCTTACAAAGACATACGCGTCATGCATAGTGATATGCATACTTGTCGTTACTATATTCAATTGCGATGTTCCATGGTGCAGCAATTCGAGTCGGCCAAACTCAAATGCCTGCACACATGCAACAATCATCGACATCGGTCGATGAGATATATCTCTATTCGTTTGAGGTGTTCCATGATACAGCCATTCGGATCGAGCACAAATCCAAATGTCTGTAAGCATGAAACAATCATCGACATCAGTCGCGGAGATATAATCATTTGAGGAATGCGCCATGCTGCAGACATGAAGCAATCCTCAACATCATCCCCCTCACTTCCAAACGTGACACTTGTGGCACGGATGATAGTGATGGAGAAGACGCCCGTCTCCCGAACATATCAATATTAGTACTACCTACTTATAACTATGATAATCATTAAGTAGACACATTAAATTTTATAACATTAATAATAGCACTTGTCAACATGGTGACTAAAGAGTTAATTCAATTTCTTCTCAGAGAAGTTGCGCGATAAAAGATCTGCCAAGTTATTGTCTGATCCAGCAATAGGCAGAATCGTAAATGAAAATTCTTGAATCAACAAGTACCATCGGTGTATTCTAGCGTTACGCATTGTTCTAGCTGTTATGTAAGTAAGAGGACTATGGTCTGTCATAATGTAAAAGTGCGTGCCGATGAGATATCTTGACAGCTTCTCCAGGCACCAGACCATCGACAGGAGCTCACGTTCACCTGTCGCATACTTCTGTTCAGCCGGAGTCAGTTTCCTCGACACATAGAAACATGGATGGAGTGTTTCCTTGTAACATTGCAGCAAACAACCACCCATGGAGTAGCTCGAGGCATCTGATTGGAGAATGAATGGAATACGTATATTCGGTAATAACAAAATAGGTGCATTGCTAAATAATTTCTTAATTGTTACCAAAGCGCTTTCGCAATCTTTGTCCCAACGTACCTTATTAGGACTACCTTTGGTCAACAGTGCGGACAAAGGTGTAGATAGTTGTGCGAAATGCGGGATGAACTTATGGTAATAGTTTATCAGGCCTAAAAGGCTTCTAACTTGTTTCTTAGTTGAAGGGGTAGAAATCTCAAGAATTCTTTTGACTGTATTGTCGTCAGGATACAGTTTGTGGTTACCTATTCGGTGACCAAGAAAAGAAATTTCCTGACAACCTATTTGGACCTTTGAAGGTCGCACAGTCAAACCATGCATACGTAACGTATGTAGAAGGGAAGTTAAACCATCAATATGGTCTTCCCACGAGTCATGAAATAGGCAGATGTCATCGATGTACGTGATGACATCTTTACGATCGCCAAGAAGGCGGCGCATCATGCGCACAAACGTCGCTGGCGCATTTACCAACCCAAAACACATATAATTCCATTGGTAGAGCCCAAAAGGAGTTGTGAAAGCTGTGTAAGGTTTGGCATTTTCGGCAAGAGGAATTTGCCAGTAGCCTTTAGAGAGATCTAGTTTGCTAAAGAAAGTAGCATTAGATAATTCAGACAAAAGATCATCTAAAAGTGGCATAGGCTCACCGTCTGTGATTGTAATTTTGTTCAATCGCCTAAAATCAATACAAATACGTAAAGAATCATCCTTCTTTTTAACAATCACCATTGGGAATGCATATGGTGATTCCGAAGGAGATATCACACCTAAACGTATCATCTCCTTTAACTCTTTCTCTACCCTATCTTTGTGGTGTAAAGATATAGGATAGGGTCTAAGTTTGATAGGTTTATAATCAGTAAGAGTAATATCATGGGATATAAGCGATGTCTGACCTGGAAGGTCGGTGAGAACATCATTGAAAGAAATGAGAATATCCCGAACTTGATCTTGTTGAGAAGAAGACAGTGAAGAAGAAATAGTCACGTCTTTCCAAGATTCCGATGATTGCAAAGAAGGTAGTTGGAATTGTAAAGGGATAGACGAAGTGGTATCTTCTTCATGAACAACTGCAAAAGAAGCAGTATGATGTGAAGAATCATCAATAGAGTTAATAACAGGAATTAATTCCTGTGGTCTTTCAACTGCTAATTTTAGCATGTTGACGTGGAAGGTTTTGATTTTACCTCTAACGTTCACTGAGTAGTCAACATCTGTGACTTGTTTGATAACATCAAATGGACCTTGCCATGATATCAGTAATTTGTTATCGTTATGAGGTAGCAACAACCAAACTTTTTCCCCTGGTTTGAAGGATCTTAATATTCTCTTTTGATTATGTAATAATCTTGATCGTTGAGTGGCTGATTTTATACTCTGGGATGCATAAGTGCACGCATCGATGATTCGTTGTCGGAGATCAATAACTAACTCGTAGCTGTTTCGAGTGGCTGTATCAATTGATGCTCCAATCAACAAATCCTTGAGTATCATCATTGGTCCGCGAGGATTCGAACCATAAACCAATTCGAACGGAGACCACCCCGTGCTTTCGTGGGGCACTTCACGAAAAGCAAACAGGGCCGCCGGCAGAAGCCTGTCCCATTCACGAGGGCATTCTTCAGTTATCTTAGATAACATCTGTTTTAGAGTGCTATTGTAGCGCTCGCACACACCGTTTGATTGGGGCCTATACGCACTACAAAACGAGTGGTGAACAGATAACATGGATTCTAAATCCCTCATAATGTTGGAAGTAAATTGTGATCCTTGATCTGACAAATATCTTCCGGAAAACCGATTCGACAAAATATCGAAAATAATGCATCAGACACAGATGCAGTTGTGATGGTTTTCAACGGTATGGCCTCTGGCCAACGCGTGCAAAGATCTACGCAAGTTAAAATATAACGAAATCCATTATTTGAAACAATTGATAACGGACCCACTATATCTACTGCAATCTTTTTGAAAGGTCTCTCAGGCACGTCTGTAATCTGTAAGGGTGCCGTATGGAACCTGCCCTTACGTGCTATACCTTGGCATGTTGTACATGATTTGCAGTATAACTTTGTATCCTTATTAACCCCAGGCCAATAAAATTGTGACGTAACACGAAACAATGTTCTTTTGATCCCCATATGCCCTGCCATAGGGGAGTCATGACCTGTTTGTAGGACCAATGGTCTGTATTCCTTAGGTACTATCACTTGATGTATAATTGTTTTGCCATCATCATAATATCTAGTGAGTATTGATTTCTTTATCTTGAACCATTGTTTAGCCCCTCTTGTGTATTTAATAGTTTTTTGTTCTGCTCGGCTAAACAATCCTTGTAAAGTTGGGTCACTCTTCTGTTTTTCTGCAAAAACAGAAGGTGAAACAGTGCCAACTTGAGACATAATTGTATCTATTATAGGAAGAGGTGGTGTAGCCGTATCCGTAGCTAACTGTTGTGCTCTCGTTACAACAGCATTTGCCACCTGTGGGTGAGATTCAACCCACATTGCAATCTCCTCAGGAGTGCAATCTTTAACTCCTGGTATGTTTCCTATTATAATTTCAGTTATGGGTGCTCTCAAGCCGCAGGCATAGACAGTGCCTGTGTAAAAAGGAGTATCAATGTATACTCGTGCCACAGGGAAAGTTTCTATATTCCCACCAAATGTGACACACTTAACTGATTTGCCTGTAAAAGCAGAGGGCTCGATAAGCGAGTGCTTTATGCCTATGGTTGAAGACCCAGTGTCCCGCAAAACTCTTACTACCTTACCCTCCAATATTCCGGGATGAAATGTAAGATAACCGACATTTACACATGCCGACATTGTTGGCATACAATGGCCACAATCAAGTGTAATTGTAGACTTTAATCTGTCTTTCGACTGACACTCATAACATGTATCATTCATTACCATACATGCGTTCGCATGATCATTATCATCATTACCTTTTTCCTTTTTAACACTGCAATTATTTGCATGTCTCTGTTTATTTTTGTCTCTCGACGGAGATCTGGCATTACCTTTGTTATTATTGACTGACTTTTTATTGCTATAAAAATCAGTAGAGTCATCCTTCCTGGCATCTCTACCATAAGATGATCTCTGTTTATAATATCCTTTTTGATGTGAACCATCATAATCCCTGCCTCTGTGATACCCACGATCATGAGGTGAATATCCTCTATAACCTCGTCGATATGAATTCGAAGGAGAGCGATGACGACGGAAGTTATAAAAACCTCTGTCGGATTGATAATAATCTGAACGACAACGTCCATCAAAGCTCTTCGATCGAGGTCTGTGATCATGTTGTGCCGCACACACAGGCATAGGATCTCGAATAGTCGATCTATGAAGATCTTTATTCTGATGTGCGGTCTGATACTGTCTTCCGAGTTTTTCATACTCATTGATAGAATTAGGATGTCTTTCCTGTAAAAATGCTTCTAATTCAGTGCTGCATGCGGATAAAACTTTATCTCGCAGCATGAGATCTATAACACCTTCATATGTTTTATTTATACCAGACAGATCAATCCATCTGCTAAGGAAATGTTTAATAGATGCAATGAATTCACCAAAATCTGCATCCTTGCTTGGTTTAGCCGCATGAAAGCGATCTCTGAATCCAGACTCAGTTAACTGGAAACGTCTTAGTAATACCTCTTTTACGACATCGAAATCGCTTCTGCTCTTTTCATCAAGACTCATGAAACATTTAAGTGAGTCACCAGTCAAAAAAATCAAGTAAAAGACTGCTCCATCTTTCCTTGGGTATGTTCAGAGCTGTGACCTTGATGATGAATCTAGATATAAAAGAGTCAACACAATCGCGAGTTTGGTCAAAATGTGGCATTTTTAACTTAGGATAGAAAATATTAGTACCAGCCGCAGTCTTAGTCTGTTCAGACTGCACTTTAGCTAATTCTAAAGCTTTTTCTTTTTCTGCATGAAGTTTTAATGTTTCCATTTCCATGGCATTTTTATGTGCTTGATCCAGTTGCATAAGTTCCATTATCCTTAATTCCATTCTTTCCTTCTCTAATTCTCTGTCTTTCTCTTGTTGAGCTAATTCTTTATCTTTCTGCTCTCTGTCTTTCTCTTGTTGAGCTAATTCTTTATCTCGTTGAGCCATTTCCTTATCTCGTTGAGCCATTTTATCTTTCTCAAATTCTCTGTCTTTTTCTTGTTGAGCTATAGTCAATCGTTCCAATTCCAATTTCATGGATATTTCTTTTTCCTTCTGAGCCATCTCTTTTTCCTTCAATTCCCTTTCTTGGGTTAATTCAAACCTCCTAAGCTCATCAGCTCGTTTAGTCATTTCGCGCTGTTCCATTCTTTCCAGACGCGATAAATATTCATCATATTTCGTATCTGCAAAACTTTGTAGTTCCGCCCCTGATTTTCCATAACTTTTTCCAATATCAATGAATTCCTGTAGTGTAGACATGATAATAGGTTTTTGAGTACCTTCAATAGTCTATAATATACACCAGGATTATAGAACTCACTATAATATGTACATGAATATATTAATCAATAACAAACAAGTTCCAAGAACATGTGACAAAGACAGTGAAAACAATCAAATGAGTTACAATGAAATGATTTTTCAGTTATACAACAACACTTTACACTTATAAAGTAAATAAAGGAGACTTATAAACAGTAATCAGTAAAAGAAAGAAAAGAATTTACATCACAAAAATATAACAAGACAAGTCGTCTTAGACAAACGTGTATACAAAGAAGTTTTAGATCACACACGACAACAATTGTCAACAGTACTGAAAATAGGTTAGGTAAATAAAGAGGACGTAATTCACTTGACGAAACTGCTAAGTACACAAAATATGGTTATACTGCGAACCGAAGAAACATTTATATCCTGACTCATAAGAAAAAATATAATCAGTCAGATCCTCAGTCAGCAGTATAAGCATGCAAATCTAATAGAAGTTAACATTCACTGAAGCTTTCCTGGGAAAATTCCAGTCAATATTAAACACGACGAGTATACAAATATACGGATAAACATGAATGGGGAAACACAGATGATAGTAAAAAGTAAGTGAAGTGATGATGAACTGTAGACCAAAGCTAATGCAAGGACAATATGATAATGTTCAAGCGCCTAAGCACAATCAAGAACTTATCTGTTTAGCTGTCCCTCTGAGAAATACATGAATGCATGTAATTCTAATCCAAGTGTCTTCAACAGCTGAAGTCCATTGATGGTAGACCTTGACCTTCGCAGCAGGGCAACCGTTTCAAAGTATTGCTTCGGTCTTCGAACGTAGTTTCTTCAATCGATCTGCGTCGCAGCTTCAGATGAATTTGATGAAGAGATACATTCTCCACTGGTTCAGGTTCTCGAGTGGAAGATTACCGTTCTATCTGCGTGTATCAGTCTCTTGTGGAAGAAAAATTCGGATTCTCAGGCAATGTTGTCTGCTAACGTTGACGGCATCAATGTAGTGACGTCACTTTCTGTCCTGCGCATTTCAGTTGCCAGTTAGGCTTGAATGAATGATTTTGCCTTCATAACGTTCATCATCAGTTTGACTTTCTTCGATACTTGAAGGGGGGAATCCAGTATTCACGAAATCCAGACACTTTCTGACACCAGTATGTTGCGGCCTCTCGTGTGTTATGGGTGCTTCGATGACTTCTAGTATTTGAGGATGACCAAGTTATTATATGCGTATTCAGTTTATAGAGTCAAAGTCCCTCGGGTTCTTATCACTTTTGTAGGATTCCGTAATACTGTTCGTTGGTATCGATAATGTCTGCTTAACCCTTGTGATACATTATGTGCTGAACATGTTTCATATTAAATATTCGACCCTTGACTGACCTGTATTAGTCTCTTGTCTTATTGATTATATTGGCAGTGTGAGATGCAGCGTGTTAAGACATTAATCATCACTGGTCATGATCAGTTGAAGATGAATAGCATTTAACTCAACTCCGAATACGATAGTTGATAAGACTGTGATTTTGACGACTCAAAATATTTAATTAGTAATTTCATACCATGAGCAGACACCAACTACATGGGAACAAAAGTCACATCACATTCATATACGATCTGTCAGAGTTCTCATTATTTCATACGCACATGTTCACAATCTCTATCTAGAGTTCTGGTTAGAGGTCAGTTCCTTTTAACGGCCAATGTCCTTTGGCATAAATTCAGAGGCTAACTAGACTTACTCCCGTCGCTAGTTTATACAATAGCCTTTTGCACTAGACTTAACTATCCTGCTAGTTCTGCAATACACTTATTATGCTAGGCTTACGTCTACTGCTAGTCGTTTAATATCCGTTACACTAGGCTTACGCTTGCCGCTAGCTGTACAATATCCATCTATACTAGTCTTACGCTATTGCTAGTAACATAATGTTCCTTTGGCATACCACGCCAGGCTAATCTGCCATAATTATGCAAACTGCGTTATTCATAAGACGACTTACGTTTGGTTCAAGAAATACACTGTCCAATTGGCTTCCCAGCCACACAATTAATAAGTGGTTATACCACACCATATAAGTGGCAATGGCCACACTTCTGAAACACACTGCCGTTCGGGTCAAAACCCACAAGTCGAATCTATAGTGGCAATGGCCACACATGCCATACGCTGCCGTTGGGGCCGAAGCCCACACGTCGAATGACCTTACAAAGACATACGCGTCATGCATAGTGATATGCATACTTGTCGTTACTATATTCAATTGCGATGTTCCATGGTGCAGCAATCCGAGTCGGCCAAACTCAAATGCCCGCACACATGCAACAATCATCGACATCGGTCGATGAGATATATCTCTATTCGTTTGAGGTGTTCCATGATACAGCCATTCGGATCGAGCACAAATCCAAATGTCTGTAAGCATGAAACAATCATCGACATCAGTCGCGGAGATATAATCATTTGAGGAATGCGCCATGCTGCAGACATGAAGCAATCCTCAACAGAGTGAACCCGACACCTTTGAAATTAGAGGCGGACGCCATACCTCTTTGACACTCCGAGCTCCATTAAAAAATGAACTCACCTACAACAAACTACACGCTCATAAATGTACAAACAACCTGCACTTACATACATGGTGTTTCAAAATTATGTATTCACAATTTAAAAATTTATATTTTATACTTTTATTTCACAATGAAGTAATTTTGTTTCATTTTTCAGATACATAAAAAATGACCTGAGAATACTCAATTAAGTTTTGAAGAAAGACAACCAGTTTTAAAACTGGAAATTGGTGTGAGTTGTCGCTCATTTATTCATGCTGATGGTGGGCATTTTGAGCATTTAAACTAAATTTATGCTACTGTGAAAAAATTTCCATCTCTTTGGTGTAAATTGTGATAAATAATATTTAAAATGTATAAGTTGTTCACGAAATACACATATTTAAAGTGTTTATACACGGTGTAGAAACACACTGTATATACATGACGAACAAAAACTGACAAAAAACGCACAAACGCAAAGATTTGCACGCATACACCACACAAATACAACATCATTATAACATAGATGGTCGGCTCTCAACAGCATATTGTTTTGACAAGTTCTCGAGTGGATTGGAAAAATAAAAACAATTTTTTATGGGAAGCTTTTTTAACGCTATACGATACACAACGATTGTATTGTATAAGGTATCGTTCGTGACACAAAGTATCGCCATTTCCCATCTGTTGCAGCAGAGTTGAACAGATCGTTTTAAATACAACCCGTATTTTTTTCCTGTGGCACAGTAACTGCTCACAGGAGCCCTCTTGATGTTTTTCAAAAATAGAAATTTAATAGTTCAGTAACTCAGATAGCTATTACATGACAGGTCCGACTCATAATTAACATATGCCTTCAAGCATCAAAGACTTATCTGGCAGATATCTAAATTGTCCACTCTGACATCAAAACACACATCAGGCTGGTAACTAGAATATTCCCTACAGCATCACAAACAAATCAGACTGATAACTAAAATGTCCCCTCTAGCATCAAAGACAGGTCAGACTGATAACTAAAATGTTCCCTCTAGCACCAAAGACAAGTCAGACTGATAACTAAGATATTCCTTCTAGCATCAAAGACAGGTCAGACTAATAGCTAAAATGTTCCCTCTAGCATCAAAGACTGGTAAGATTGATAACTAAAATGTCCCCTCTTGCACCAAAGGCAGGTCATACTGATAACTAAAATGTCCCCTCTTGCACCAAAGACAGGTCATACTGATAACTAAAATGTCCCCTCTTGCACCAAAGACAGGTCATACTGATAACTAAAATGTCCCCTCTTGCACCAAAGACAGGTCATACTGATAACTAAAATGTCCCCTCCTGCACCAAAGACAGGACATACTGATAACTAAAATGTTCCTCTAGTATCAAAGACAGGTCATACTGATAACTAAATTGTTCCCTCTAGTATCAAAGACAGGTCATACTGATAACTAAAATGTTCCCTCTTGCACCAAAGACAGGTCATACTGATAACTAAAATGTTCCCTCTAACATCACAGACAGGTCAGACTGATAACTGAAATGTAGATAAAGATTGGTTCAAATTAAACGAATCAACGACTTAATAAGTGGCTTTGTTGTCCAGAAATGAATTAACGACTGAATAAGTGGCTTTATTGTCCAGAAATGAATCAGCGACTGAATAAGTGGCTTTGTTGTCCATAAATGAATAAACGACTAAATAACTGGCTTTATTGTCTAGCTATTCAGTCTGAGGAGTAATGATAAAGCAAACGATTGAGACTAACTGAGAACTTGAGTGAATAATTGAGCAACAATATGTCACCTAAACAATATATGCAATTTCACTTGATCACGCCGTATATATTGCGATCTCTTGAATAGGAAATAAGACATCAGGGGCCAAAAAGGAACAAATTTCAAACATTTTATTTACATGCATATTTTTTAAGGCCCGGAGATAGATTTGCATGAAGTTATAGATGAGGTAAATATGTAAATTTATGTCTAACGGTGTGAATGTGCACAATGATCGATTGCTATCGTACAATAACTTTTAAATCATGAAATGTGATAACGCTATATGACGAAAAAAAAAATATTTCAGCGTGAAACAAACCGCGTGTATGTTCTACTGTGAAAATAGGTCTTTGCTAAATTGTCACTTGTTCCCTTGGAAGAGTCGAGTCCGGTTACAGGGGAGCAAAGTGTTGCATTTCTCAGTGTGAATGTCATCTGGTTTTGATCCAACATAATCGATTGTCGACGCATTGATGTATTACTGTGAATAGTATTACTGTAACATTATAACAGATGTTATAAACGATGTTCATAGCATTGCTGCAACATTATAATTATACGACATTTCTGTCCTCTTTTTAGAGTCCGGCTCTTGTGCTGTGCGAGCAGTCAGGCCGAACCGGACGCCGTATTAGAATAGGGGTGCCGTGTTGGGAATGGGCGCCGAAATTTAAAAAAAAAAATTTTTTTTAATTAAAAATATAAAACTACACTTGAAAGTGGATTGTTTCGGAATTTAAATTAAAAAAACTATTTTTATTGTTTACATTTATTTCATTTCTGAAATATAATGTTTTCCGACTAGTCCATGTCTATATTAATTATGTTTTAAAAACAGCACACTGATAGCTCATTTGTAAATCAACATGAATTTTTCTTCTTCAACTACCAATCCTGATGGCGTAGGCGATCATGCATCTCCAGAATCTCCTGTATACAGTACTATTTATCAATTTTGTTGTTGACTTTTTTCCATGCCATGATGTCAAACTGACCAGTGCTTTCTCTCTTTGTCGCCATCTATCTCTTTTTTCCTTCTACCTTTCCTGATGTTACGATATACTCCAGTTTCCTTCTTGTCATAACATGCCCGAATAAAGTGTATTGCTTCCTTCTAACCTAAGGAATAAGCTTCCTTTCCGATTTGGTCTCTTTCAAGACATCCTCATTACTAATTTTGGCAGTCCATGTTATTTCTAACATTTTTCTCTAAAACCAGATCTCTATGGTATCGAGTGCTTTTCCTACATGTTTACTAATTGTCCACGACTCACTTTGATATGTCAGGATTTGTTCTATATGACACTGACGAACTCTCTTTCTTACTTCCACCGACAAAGTGTTGTTGTATAAAATACTTTTCATTTTATGGAATGCTGTATTTACCTTGGCTATTCTACTCTTCAATTCAATTAACAAAAAACAAAATTACCTACATTTGATGTTAAAAACATAAGTGCTACAATGAACACTTGCGGGTATGACAGTGTCGTCCAATCCAACACAGCATGGAAGAGTACAATGCATTATGGCAAGGAGGGGGGTGGGGGCGCCATTGTGGGACCTCGCAGTACCTTGAAAAATGCCTGGTGCAGGCCCTGCTTCTCGCCACCATTTCTGCGAAGGCTTTATGGCAAGACTCATCAGAATGCTGGAGAAGGCGGTGGAGTCCGAGTCCGGGGTCGGAGTTGGTCGATTTTAGTAGAGTCGGCTTCGGTAAAAATTTTTTTTGGACTCCAATTCCTACATTTACGCCATATGCCTGTTAAGAAACTGTAGGCGGAGTCGGGAGTCGAGAGTCGGAGTCGGACTTCTAAAATTTCAGGAGTCAGAATTATTTTGGCGAACTCCACAACTTTCTGCACACTAGGGGTGATGTGGTCAGCATCACGCCGGCCGCCTTAACCTTTCCAGAGTTGCTCTGCTACCCAATTCATGAAGCTGGGTGGACCCCGGAGCCGTTTACGGTCTAAAATCATACCACCTCAACTGGGGATCGAACCAAGGACCACCGAGCTAGGAAGCCAGTACACTAACCACCGTGCTACGACGGCTCCCCTAGTGTGCCTATGGCCAAAAACATATGGGCCTATCACCATATTCCCAGTATGCCTCAATGGGCGTGTGTGAAGGTATTTCCTCCCCTGCTTTGCAGTAGTGGTCCAACACTGGCCAAAACTCAAGAGTATCTAATATTGGCTTCAAAGGTATCTACCTTAGCACAAGATTACTCTTGGCAGATATGTAGATAGAAGGGCAATGACACTTCTATTACAAAGGAGTATTCACAAGATATACAGATAAGCGAAAACAATGCTGCTTTGGCTGAGCACGTTTATTCTAGAATCTGCCAACAATTTTTGTGAAGGAATTAAGCACTTACTAATTTCAGCTCGTTCAAGCCTCCACTTCTGATTTACTCAGTGGAATTCTTTTATTCTGGTATAGCTCTGTTTGAGTGTGTGTAGTAAATTCACTGAGACAAACATGCAGTAACTTTAAAATGATTAAATCGAAGTTAAATTTGTAACATTGCAAATAACAAAATTTAATAATGTCGCATAGAGATTTATGATCAATAAATGTTCTTTATTCTTTTCTTTTCTACCCGTGTCCTCTACTATATTATCGCTCTTTTATCCTTTTCCTGTTTTTCGCATTCGTTCGTTTGCGACAAAATATTACTTTCCCATTCGAACTTTTGCCATTTCTTTTCTCATACTAGCAACGCATTTTATTGCGTAAGATGTCAGTCCCTGAATGTGGACGGAATAAAGTGAGAATTCGTCTAGTCATACATAGAGAGCAGACATTTGTCTACATTTTCATCTGACACGAGTTTTCTTCGGCTAAGATTCTCGGCGTGAGGTGTGTAAGGCGCCAAATCTGCATCGCTCAGAAATGAGACATGTCGCGTGAGGTGTGAAGACGCGTTGTAGCAGTTATGGCCAGCGTCTAAGTATGTGAAGTGTTAAGAGGAGAGGGGGAGACGGGAGTTTTTGGAAATAGCGCGCATCCTTTGTCTGTTTAAGATATGAACCAGGGTTTTAGACTTCATTCACTCAGTACTCCGCAGTCAAGACGAGAACGATCTAGCGTTCGATTCCTAAAGATCTCTGTTGATAGAAGCATCATTTAGTTGGTCGAAGTTGATTTAGTTCTTAGTATTTCTGTGTTGAGGTAAATATATTATATATCTAGTAGTGTTGAGTTATTCAGTGATAACTGCTTATTTCATTATCTAGTAGATTCCTGTGCAGAAGGATTAATTTATAAGTCTGTTATATTCTCTAGTTGACGTGTTTCAGTGGATAGCAAAATAAATTATAATTTCTAGCTTAAACTCATGCAGCTATAAATGAATTTAATTAAACTGCTAATAACACTGACAAACAACATTTTTCTTTCTTATATAAGAATAAGTGTTCTTAGGTCAGTTTCTTGCGCTGATTTCAAATCTGAAATCCGTTTATCTCTATCACATCGGGTTCTTAAGATATTTGTGAATAAATATATTTTTGGGAAACCGTTATTTGCTCCGTTTCATTTTTACTATATAACTTATTAAAAATTAATAAAATGCAAAATAATTCTACTTTTTATACTGCTAAAAGATGCATGACATATTTTACGCTATTTTTCAAATAGTTACTGTATTTTGAAATAATTCTGAGTGAAATATGGCTTTTAGAAGTTGTAGAAATTTGGCTGATCTGTTCTGTTACGTGTGCGGATATTTTACCGATCGTGTTCACCAGAAAAACTTTACACCATTGCTAAAGAAAGCATATGAACTTTATTTCGATTCGAAAGTTGATGATGCAAATAAATCTTGGAAGCCAAATGCAGTTTGCTCGACTTGTGCAAATACATTGGCAGGTTGGTTACGAAAATCGCCGAAGCATAAGTCGATGCCTTTTATAGTGCCAGTTAATATGGCGTGAACCGACAAATCACGCTACTGATTGTTACTTCTGCTTGACAAATATCCATGGTTTCACTTTTAAAACTAGAAAGTCTGTGGTTTATCCAAATATTGAATTGGTTTCGAAACCAGTGCCTCATGATCCAGTCACGTGTCCGATCCCAGTTCCACCAGAACAATATCCGTTGGACGTGAATGAACCATCAGAAAGTGATAGTTTACCTGCTTTAGAAACTAGTTCTGACTCGGATTATATACCGGTGAATGATGGTGTTCACTTAATTAACCATTCAGAACTTTCAGATCTAATACGTGATATCGCTCTTACCAAAGGACAAGCGGAATTACTCGGTTCGCGACTCAAAGAATGGAATCTTTTAGCGCCCAATACTCTGATATCTAAATTTCGTCATAGACACAGAGAACTTGTTCAATACTTTGAGATGGATGATGACATTTGCTATTGCAAAGATGTAAACGGTCTAATGGTGCACCTCGGTCATGAGCACATAGTCAACGAATGGTGACTTTTCATCAACTCTTCCAAGAATAGTCTAAAAGCCGTGTTATTGCATAACGGACATTTATTTTCATCAATTCCATTCGCCTACTCTGTTCATATGAAAGAAACCTATGACAATATGGCTATACTTTTGGCAAAAATAAAGTACAATGACTACCAATGGCGGATTTGTGGAGACCTAAAGGTCATTGCAATTCTCACGGGCATGCAGACTGGGTATACTAAATTTTGTTGCTTCCTATGTGAATGGGACAGCCGCAACAGACAGGAACATTATGCAAGAAAGGTGTGGCCTATCAGGGATCGTATGCAGCTCGGGCATAAAAATGTAATACACGAGCCATTAGTTAACAAAGACAGCATCATTTTACCACCGTTACATATAAAGTTGGGGGTCATGAAGAATTTCGTAAAAGCGTTAGATAAAACGAGCAAAGCTTTCACTTATCTTCGAGAAGAAAAGTTTCCGCAAGTTAGCGATGCAAAGATAAAGGAAGGTATCTTTGTAGGACCTCAGAATAGGAAAGTTATTGCAGACAAACAATTCGAGAACTTGTTACATGGTAGTGAACTTCGCGCATGGATGGCATTCAAATCGATCGTCGATAACTTTCTGAGAAATCACAAATATGTCGACTGTGTGCATATTGTTAAGCAGTGCATAGATGCATACAGAAATATGGGCTGTAACATGTCTCTCAAAATCCATTTGCTCGATTCGCATCTTGACTTTTTCCCTGACAACCTTGGCGAAGTCAGCGATGAACATGGAGAATGATTCCATCAAGATATCGCCGTAATGGAGTCACGTTATCAAGGACGGTGGAGTGTGACCATCTTCTTCTTCTTCTTCTTCCGTCCTTAGCCACCGACCGTCAAAGCAGTCAGTGGCCATTACGCCTAGTGGCGTCTTAGGGCAACAGCAGATAGGTTTTCTTTGCCATTGTTTCCCATCACGCCTATTGGCGTCTTTAGGGCAACGGCAAATCAATCCATTTGCTGTTGTTTCCGTAATCGAAGTGACTGGCAAACGGGTGATCAGCCCGTTGGTGAGTGCCGATTATTGTTGGATGCTTCATCGCGATGTATCACATGCCATTCACCGACGAAAGTCGACTGCAAAGAAATTCAAGCCTACATAACTGTTATACTTCTTGTAAGAATGATATTGTAATACTGTATGCGTTGTTAAAAAACTTCAATTGCGTATTTCTAGATATCCCGACCTGATAGAGAAAAACGGTTTGCAGATTTAAAAACAGCACATTAAAATTGACCAGAAAAACATAGAAATGTTAGAGAAAGAAAAAAAATTTTTTTTTTTGTTAGCCAGTGTAATCAGTCGAGAATATTTTAAACTAACTTATAACTGCACTGATTCATCATTGAGTATTGACGAAATACGTATGTATTTCTAATTCATGATGATTGATTTTATGAATATAACTTATATCACGGGAGTTTTAAACAATAAGTCAAGCTATCCGCTTGCAGTTTATAATGCAAGTTATAACCGCTAAATAGTATGTATAAGTATTTTATATGTTGTTTTTTCTTTATTCCGTGAAACTTGGGTAGCCCAACTTTACCAACGGTTTTAGTACAGAGAACGCCCACGGCGACCGTTGCCTCAATTGGCTGTGTGTGGTGTACCCGGAAACGGGGCCTCCCAGTACTGAGGCACAGTTAAGTCCCCGATGTCACTTATCGGTGCAGAGTTGAGAGAGATGGCTGAGCATCACAATTCCCCCTGTGTTGCAGCATGATGAGAACCCAGCATTGCACACTGAGCTTGGGGGGATCACTGGGGCACCAGACTTAATACTGGCTCTTGACTGGATGGCCGCATGCAGGAGATTTCTACAATGGAGGGTTGGCAGGTGGTGGGTATCTGGAAGTGGCTCTGTGTAGGACGTGAGGATTCCTTGGGAGAGCCCAGAACCAGAGCACAGCATTGTGCAAGCTCTGCATAGTTGGAGAGCCCCCTGGATGACGGGGAATGCACAGTGTGCTACCCCACCTATCCCCAACTGCTAACTTAGAACCAGAAGTGGGGTCCTCTGTATGCGTGCCAGGCCAGGATAAAATGCCTGGGAAAGAGACTGGAGCTCAGAACTCCCTAACTCAAAGTTGCAGGATGGCAGAAAAGCCATGGGAAAGACAGGGCTATTTTGAAGATAACACAACCATATTTTCACCATACGAGCTCGGACGCCGCCTCAGTAAACAAGGTCCGCGCAGAGCAGTGACACCCCCAGGCTGCTTGCGAATAGTCTACTACTGGGAACATAAACAGATTAGGGATGAGCCCACTCTCCCGTTGAACAGGGGCTAAAGTCATAGATACTGGGCCAGAAGGCGCACCGGAAACCACAGTATCACGCAACTCGCTTTTTTTTTCTATGGAGAGTACACCGTCAGTACAGAGAAATATCTGTGAAGAACAAAAACATTTTTTTTCTTAAAGACTTGGGTGTATAAAGTAAAACCTGTCTGGCATTGCGTTGGCACCCAGAACGACAGAGTACCTATTACATGAACTTTAAGATTAAATGAAGTAACGGGCCCCTCGAGCCTGATTTAATTCTTCCTGAGAAAAACCTCAAGTACATTTCAGCCCTTGTGGCAAGTAAAATATTACTATCAGTAACATTCCGAGGGAGTTCTGACTAGTTGTGGTGTGACCAAATAAAGTCCTATACTGAGAGAAGACACCGACCTGACATTCCTCGTTACTAGAAACCTAAGCTATTGACATTTTGCTCGCTGTTAACGTTCGTGCCTGGACAATTTTGATGTGACGGAAACAGATATCCTAAAATAAGAATAACCAAGGAAAAGTTCCATGAAGTAGTGAATTCAACCTATCTTTGTGGAGCTGGGGTTCCCTTGGCCAAGACTACCTTGGATATTCTTTACGTGCATGTCCTAAAAATTGTTTTCCAGAAGTTGCTACCAAAGCTGTAAGTGCGAATGCAAGCTAGTGATCACGGCTGACTGAATAAAGTGAATGCAGGACTGAGTCCTTTATTGTTGTATTTTGGCACCCAGTTTGCTGTCTTAAATTTCTTTATGCAAGGTTTTTGTTGCTAACAATATTTTCCTTAGGATAGATTAGAGTATCTACGTCTGTTCATACCTTTAAAGGGAAATCTTAGACTAAAGCATATGTATCCGTGACTCTTTGGGGCTATCACTTTTCTTCTAACAGGATTGTGGGCTATACATCGAGGGAAAAGATCATACCAATGGGTCTATCATTCTTGTAGCAATTCATTGACTTTATGACTAGTTGTATATGCTTGATGTAAATTTTATGTGTTGTGATGGAATTTTATTATGATAATTAAAATTCACTTAAACTTATTCCAGTGTGTCGGTCAGTTCGTTCCCAATTATCTATATTTTCAGTGACCTAGTTTCAGGTCTGTGTGTCTATTGTAGTCGCTTATGGGTGTGTGTATGTGAGGGATATATATATATATATATATATATATATATATATATATATATATATATATATATATATATATATATATATAATACTAGACGGTCTGACAAATCTTAATCTGTTGTAGATGATAGGCTGACTGAGAGAAATCATCTTTGAGGGTCAGAGACCGACTTTAATATATTTCCTCCATCTCACTCGCGAAATCTATTTCTATTTATCATCTCCCACTGAGCTATCACTTGTTTCTATTGCTATTCAGAAGGGACCAAACCAAGTCTTAATTCACCTATCACAAATCTACGACAAATAATCACTTTAGGATTTAACAGATTTAAAATAATTTGAATAGTTTAGAAGAACAGTTTCCTCATTAATTATAGTAGAGGTGATGGGGAAAAGTTTACTTTGGCAGCGTATAATTTTCACTTAGCTGCCAATATTAGTTTTTGCTCTCGCTGATGGGTTTGTGTACACTGCTCTCACTCGTCGCTGGTCAAGATTAAAGGCACCGCACGTTCCTAGAACGTCAAGGGGTAACGGCCAAGCTGGTCCTGCGTCTGTCTATAAGACCCTCTTATAATGGCTCTCGCACAGCGTCAGTCCACCTCTACCTTCACAAAGATAGTACTTTCTACTGATACCACCAATAACTATGATAAAGAATAGAAACGAAAAGCGCTCCTCAGTATTGCGTTTCCCGGCACATACCTATGTGCCCCCCTCTTCTATTCTACCATCCCATTTATCTCAGAATTTACCCTCGATGAGAATTGAATTTAATCCCTCGGGATAAACTTTACATTTAGATTGAATAGCTTTAGCTTTACCTTACATTTAAATGAAAAGGTTAATAATACAGAAAGAGCCGTTTACATTTAAGTCTCCACTGATTGAAAAGTGTTCACAATATAAATTGAGTATGTTTTCATTTATGTTTACACTGATTTGAAAAATTTGAAACTTCTTTTAATTTAAAATGAATACTTTCACATAGACATCTACACTGGTTTAAAGCTTGAAAACGTACATTAATTTTAAAGTGAAAATGTTTGTATGGACATTTACACTGCTTTGAAACTGTAAGTATTTATACTTAAAATGTACATCATTTCATTCATCTTTCCCTCCCTGCTCCGTACGGAACTTGGAATTACTTTCTGCTTTTAGTTCATTTAAGAAACTAGCAATAAAACAATCACCAGCCCGTGCAGTGGTAGTTCATGAATCTTCATTCTATACGCTGAGGTTGGCAGTCTAAATTGACTTGGTGTTACCAACAGATTACTGGTGGCAATGTATGTAGTTATTATAATATTTATTTGTCTGAGGGAAAGTATCTGTTTTTAGAATCAAAATGCTTTCCTGGTCAAAGATATATCACCCATGATTGATTGATACTTTTGTTATATGGGTTATCTCCCCTGGATATCGAATTTGGCGTATGAATCTAGATTTTGTTGGTCTGTTCCTTGTTGGGCCAGAAACAGATTGTTCTTGCTTAGGTTTATGCAGGAATGTTTATGGTCCGAGTCTATGTTTACTCCGTGTCTATTTCAGACGATTCGGTCTTATATCGTGATATCTTTGTATGTCTATGTGGGACTATTTTTCCTTGTACTGAACTATGGGGTCAGGCAGTTTCTGCGCATGCGAATAGGAAAAAGGGTCTTCCGTGATGATGGAATGCCTGGTGAATGCCATGTCGGAGACCAGTCCGAAGTTTATTGAGCGCTGTGATCTATTATGGGGAAGAAGATAGTTTCTGATATGATTATTAAGTCTCTGAGTTCCCCAGTGTTTATTCTGTAACGCCAGGAGAGGACGTATGTGTTCTGCTAGTGTATTTCCCATGCCCAGGTAAAAGAACTTTTTTGCTGAACTTTTCCTTGCTAGGCTTAGATGGGCAGACGTCTACATGATGATTATCTATATCAGTGTTTCCCAAACTTTTTTGGGTCACAGCCCCCTTGGCTCCCACGGCATATCCCCAGCGCCCCCCCTGCATTTCCCGACACTACATAAAAAAATGTAAAGAGTGAAAAATAAGAGCAACTGTTAATACACTAACAACTAATTGCTCAATTTATCGCATTCTAATATAAAGCTACAGATACGCTTATTTATTAACTTAATATTAAAAGAAAAACGTAATTACTTAATGCTGTAAAACAAACAGCTGTATGCGAAAGTAAATTAGTAACAAACTTACTTCATTTTTATCTTCAGTGAGATGGATGTGCCTGGTGTAGTGATATCAGCTTCTCAATATCAGGCTGAAAGTTACTTAGAAGGAGTCTCAGATCCACACGTTCAGTAATCTGCAGTCTGTTTCTCTGCTTCGAAAGAAGTTGTACAACCGCGCTGAAACCACGCTCTACTAAATACGATGTTGGAAAGGCAATACAGAACATCTTAACCTTTCCCCACACTGCAGGGTAGCGTTCAGAGATTTCTTTCTGCAACCAAAAGTCTTGATATGATTTCCTGAACATTGGCTTAAGCTCAGCGTCATTTTGTAGCAATATCAGTTCCTCTTCCACCCTTCCTAGTTCATCACTGCACGCGTCTAGGAATGGATTTATTATCCAGTCTGGAATCGTGATCAAAAGAAGATCCTGAAACCTCTGAGATATGTCTTTCTGCAGCATATCTAGATGTGCACAATATACTTGAAGATTATCCTCTGGTATTTTGTCTTTCTCTTCCAACTCTAAGAGGCTCGGAAATTGGATTAACTCACGACGGCCAATATTACGTTTGAATAGCGTTAATTTGGCCAGAAACGTGGAGACGACAGATTTGACTTTTATAAGATTAATATCATTTCCTTGCAGTTGTAGATTTATTTCGTTAAACTTTGTGAATAAATCTGACAAATATGCAATGTCATGCCTGATATTCGTTAGTTCTGTACTGAGCGAAGCATGCGAGTCTTTGAAGAATTCTACCACAGTTTCAAAAAGAGCATAAAAGCGTCTCAGACAATTTCCTTTTAAGAGCTCCTGACTTCTGTATGCATCAGCAAACGTTCAAACTGTTCATCATTCTCAGTACAAAGCTCTCGAAATAGTCGAGAATTGAGAGCATGGGACTTAATTTTGTTAATCGCTGTGATACCAGTATTTAATGATTTGTGAAGCCGATCACTTAGATTTTTTTGCGACAAGATGTCTGTGAATTACACTGTGTATTGTAAATATACCAGGTACAGCTTCTTTTAAGAGAGCGATAAACCCGCGGTAACAACCTATCATTGATGGTGCCCCATCTGTTGCACAAGCAAGAATGTTAGTAAGCGGAATGTCCTTCTTTTTGAAAAATTTCTCTACTACACGAAATATTGACTCTCCTTTTGTATCAGTTACTAGTTGCTTAGCAAATAACAACTCTTGAACCAAGCTTTCATCTTTTACGAAGCGAACATAGGCAAGAAGCAAAGATTCGTTGCGAGGCAAAGTTGACTCATCCAACTGCAATGCAAATTCTGTTGTCCTAAGGATGTTGCACAATGTATTTTCAACATTCTCAGCCATTTCATCTATTCTTCTTTGAACAGAGGTATTGCTGAGCGGAATTGCTTTAATTATTTGTTCAGGTGACTTATGCATAACTGTACTCACAGACTCCCTTATAGCTGGCAAAATCAAATTTTCTGCGATTGTATGAGATTTTCCAGATTTAGCTATCAGCAATGAAATTTTGTATGAAGCTCGCAAACCATCACAGCTTTGTTGTGAAGTGTTGACAAACATGTCACGGACTGTTTTACGTTTCTGAAAGTTTTCACGAAGTGACTGAAAATATGTCAAACTTTTATCTGTTTTATCTGGGTGAATTTTTTTCAAATGTTCAAGTAGTCTGGAAGGTTTCATCGCCTCATTTGAAAAGGCCCTCTCACATAATAGACTCATTGGCAGTTGTTGGTTATTTAGTGCTGGAATAAATCCATATTTCAGATATTCCACGCTGTATTGTCTGCACTTCTTTTTGGTTTGTTCTGCTTTTGCTATATTTGTTCTGAATTCTGGAACAAAGAATTGATTTTACAATTTTGCAGATAGAAAAATATTCGTCGAGTAAACAACACAAGCTGATTTAAAAGTGGCTTTACAAAAATGTTGACACAGATGTTCTTACCAGTTTACTCTTCAATTTTATAAAGTTTCTTAACCACAGCCATAAAAAAATTAGCAAAAATACAACAATCAGAAGGGGGAAAAAACACAATTAGCAACAGCCACACCAACACTGAAGTAACGCAATAATCATTTCATAAAATATAATAGTGGTTATTTAATATGAACAAAATATAAAATAACGCACTATATTGATAGGTCTTCCGATTTAAAAATTGAGAGACAGTAGCCTAACTACAAAGTGTGGAGTTCCCGGTAACAAATTAAAAAGATGTAATATAATAGATTGAATAGAAATATTCAATATACGGCAAATCAGTATCAAAATTTATCTGCTTAATTAATAATTAATGTTAGTAAAACCGATGCTAGCTCTGTGCAAACAAACAAAAACTGTAAGTAAGAAAACGTACCTTATCGACAGGTTGAAATTGTTTGATACCCGGTACACGCTTATTTGAAACCACTGTTCACAAGAAAAGCTGAGAAAGTTTGTTGGTTTTGCTCATAGCCAACGCAAAGTTGAAATAGACGGGAAACGTACGTCGCGTAGTCGATTTATGAAAGTCTGAATGTAAGGTAGGAAAGCCGATTCAGAGGATCAAAGACTGATTTATAATGCCAAGTACCGTTAAAAACTTTCTCCCTTGAACCTTTTCTCTTATTTATTACTAATCTGCGAATATCTAGTTACCACTAGCCCCCGCAAATACCGAGACAATAAATTCCGCAACAAAGCAAAGTTGGTACTTTCTGAATCACCGGCAGGTATCTAATTTCGTCCATGCCATCGGCCCCGGTCATTTCTCTTCCTTCAGGAGTGAACGAATGGACAATAGGTGTTTGGTTAACCACTTTACTAGCAGTTCCCGATTACCGTTTATGGTCAGCGATGGTTACCTGAGCTCAGAATGACACACATAGACGAAACTATGGCCTGCTTAATGATCCTAGTAATACAACTATCCACATCGTCCCCGCTTCACTGATGCTGTCTCTCAAATCCACAATTCCTTTCTCCCCCGCACGTACTGAATTTAGCTTGTCAAATCCTGAACCCCCCCCCCCCCCCTTACTACTAAACGCCCACTGTTTACTACTGAACGCCCCCCTTTGGCCCATTTTTTCCGTATCGCCCCCTTGGATACTTCCAAAGCCCCCAGGGGGGCAGTACCGCCCACTTTGGGAACCACTGATCTATATCAATATGTCGGAATGACATGTTACCTAGCAGCACTGAATATGATTGTATGCAGCAGTTATGATGAAATAATATGCTGATTCTTGTAGAACCATTTGTGTTCATGAACAAAGCCTTGATTGAAGCTTTACTATGCATTTGTATAGTGAGTAATGCTCACTGGAACCAGAAGCCATTTTGGATCCTATTTTTTGTCGATCAGAGAACAGGGATGCCCCTTATTATCAGGTGATGATTAAGAGATCACAGTTATAAAGAAAACCCAATACTGGTGGGTTAACATTGTCTTCAGAAATATTTGCTGAACTTTACCGAAAGAAATCTTCGCTAGAAAAGAGGTTATGTCTAGGAGTCATGCTTGAACATTATTTATTAACTGACATGCTCGGTCAGTAAGGCCTGATGATTATATTTATAAACAGTGGAAATCTAAGTGCTTGTCTACGGATGTTCCATTGTAATGTTCTTCAACATGAATGCCAACTTAAGATTGTAGACCATTGATCAACAGTATGATGATACATGTCGACCTGTTTTCCTGTAACTATACTCGTACTGTCCAAGTGTGTGCGTCCAATTAAACAGTATGAAACGAGCACAGTAGTTCCAGCCATCCTTGACTTCTACATGTGATTGGAGTGAGTGTCCTGTGTACCTGTAGAACTGTCATCCATTCGCGTCTTCATTATTGATGTTTACACTCACTCATTCCATCAGAATATACGCATCTAACAGTACACCTTGTCAGGGCCCCAACAGTCGGTAACCTGACCCATTTAAAGAACATTGTGACTGGACGAGCAATATCACAATAATAACCAATTATCAATGTGGTAGGCCAGCTTTCTGGGGCTAACCAGCACAGTAGACACCACATGGAAGTCAGCTACTCATACCAGATCGTTTCCATGACGCCTGATACGACACACCAGCAGTGAGAGTCTACACTTTGTCAACAGTTCCTCACGTGACCTATCAAGCGAATTTTTAAACTAGGTCAGCGCGTATTGACATTTTTTCGTTGGACTTCACAGCGAGTTGCAAACATACGTTTAACTTTTTTGGAAAAAATGCAGAACAAGTCAGAAGTCCTACGTGTGTTAGTTATTGGAACCATCAACGTTGGAGCTTCTTGAACTGCTCTTTACATTGAACATTGTAATAGTTTAGTTCCAAAAAATTTAGTGTTTATTAAAGTGGCAGTTCATTTTCTTTACATTAGAAACTTGCATTATATAACAGCTGAACCTTCTCTACAACACATTGCATTTATATGATATATATGTATTTATGAATTTATGTTTACATGTTAACATATTATTTGTGTGTCTATGTCGTGGGCGGTTGGTGAGGTGACTAATATAAGATTTCCCAAGTAACATGGGGCTTATATTAGTGGTCTGTAGGGGGCAATTTTCTTAATTGAAAATTTGCACGCAACATCTGTTGCTATTTTTTGTTAGCTGTGACGACTGTGCTTATCGTTGTTTTTGTAATATTTTTTCTGTTCTTTAGTTTTGTTTTGATTTCTTTGTATAATTGTAGGTCTCATCTTTCCTATCATTCAGTTTTATACAATTTTATATTTATACACTGTGGCGTTATTTGTTTTGTTTATTACGGCGCAGTTATCATCACAGGTTCTGTGATTATTTTCTTCTGTTTTTCGATTTAAGTTATTTGATTTCTGCTAATGTTTTCATGTTGTCTTTTATAATTGTTTTGTTTGTGTTCTTGATTGACATACGTCATATAAAATATATTTGATCATACACTACTAGCTGTGTAGTGAACTTATGAGAAAGAATCAACTGATGATTAATTGCTATTATTAGAGGTACACAGTTGATTATACAAGACCTTATTTAAAGGCTTGTTTCCCACAGAGATTGGGATATAGGGAGCTGATTATACAAGTTTTTCTTAAAAACTTGCTCCTGTTTGGTTGAAATAAATTTGTTATTTCAGTGATAATAGCCACATATTATTAAAAAGTATGGCAACTTTAGACTACTTCATTGAGCAATGGAGAGCCCTTGGGATGACTCCTGAGGAGTTAAAAGAGTTTGCACTTTCTCATTATGCCAAAGCACAGAAGGATGAAGAGAAAAAACAAAAAGCTGAGGAGACAAAAATTGGAATTGGAAGCTGAACAAAAGAAATTGCAGATGCAGGTGGAGGAAAGGAGAATCCAGATGGAAATGGAAAAAGAAGAAAAAAGACTACAAAGAGAAGCCGAGGAGAGAAAGGCAAAAAGGGAACATGAGGAAAAACTGTTAGCATTTGAGTTAGAAAAATTGAAGTTGACAAACATGGGTAATGTTAATCAGTTATCTGGTGGTAGTGTTAAACCTTTTATTTATAAGATCAAGCTACCAGCATTTAATCCATCCAGTGACGACATAACAGTGTGGCTAGATAGATTTGAACGTTCTTGTCGAAATCCTAATGTGGATAGATCACAATATGCTAATCAGTTATCAGAGATACTGAAAGGTGATACTCTGACTAGTTTAAGCTTTGTAGAAGAGGCTGACCAGGATAATTATGATGTTATCAGAGCAGCCTTATTGAAAAAATATCAATTAACAGAGGAAGGTTACCGTCTTTTGTTTAAGAAAATGGTATCTGAATCAGGGGTAGAATTCTCAGAATTCATTGCAAGGACACGTCTTACATTTAATCGTTGGATTGCGTTGTCCAAAACAGAAAAGACATATGAAGCCCTTATGGACTTGTTGCTCAGGGACAAGATTATGTCAAGTGTAAATAAGCCATTCCTTGAATTCCTACATAAGCGTAAACCCAAGACACTAAAAGAAATGGAGCAATATTGTACCCAATACGTCGCGGCACATCCGGACGTAACTATTAGCAATGCTAAGGTTAAGGAAAGTATGCCAGTTGCTTCAGCAACACCATACAACCCTTATTATTCACACAAATTTCAGGTACCACAAAACAGGTTTGATAAAAAGGGTAACCATAATAGTTATCAAAACCAAGGTAACCAATCATTTCAGGGTTCTTCTGCGAAGTACTGGAGACGAGCCGACAGCCCTCGATTCAGGGGTGGTCATAAATATAGGAATTTCCGCAGAGGAAGTCATTATAGGAACTATCCAAGTCATCCATCATGGAGACAACAAGACCATAGTTATAGAGATACTCATTATAATGAATATGATAATGGTAACCATGAGAACTATGACTCAAACCCAAATAGGGGTTACAATAGAGGAAACAATAATGATTACAGAGGCAATAATAATCGAGGTAGATCACAATACAAAAAACATAAATCACATTATCAGGCAAACTCTGCACAGCAAGAGTCCCATGAAGCCTATAAGCAGACTAAAGATAATAATGATGCTAATAATATGGCATGTTCCGCTTTTGATTTTGGGAGAGCATCTCAGTGCCCCCAATGCAAAACATTATTTGAACCAACTACGGTGTCCACTTTAAGTTGTGGCCATCCTCTTCCCGCTCTTCCTGCGTCAGTCGCGCATGATGGAAGATGTTCTCTTGTCTTACATAAAGGTTTAGTAAATGACAATCCAGTCTCAGTTCTTTTTGATTCTGGATGCACCACAATTGGTGTTAGGCAGTCACTTGTAGATCCTTCTCGTGCCACAGGAAAAGTAGTCAAATGTGTAACATTTGGCGGCACCTTAGAGAAATACTCTACTGCTATCATTAAGATTGCTACTCCTTTCTTTACAAGAGATGTACACGCATGTCTTCTGCCGAATCCGATTGCCGATCTTATCATCGGTCGTATTCACGGAATCAAAGAATGCACTCCACAACAAATTTCCGTTTGGGAAAAACAAAATATGCAAACTGCTAATGCTGTAGTCACTAGAGCTCAAGCTCTTAATATGCCTCAAACTTCATCTACTGAAGATAATGAAGTGCATAACCAAGATGATCCCTTGGTAATTTATCGTGACTCGTTTATAAAACAGCAAGAAGATGATCCGACTCTAAAGAAATTCTTCACTCTTGCAACAAAAGGTGATTCGAATAAAGATACAAAGCGTAAATCTTGGATTACAATGAAGAATGGCGTACTTGTACGTATGGTGCAAGACTCCACTAAGTCAAGTCATTCTCAGATTCTTGTGCCCAAGAATTTGAGAGTTAAAATTTTGCAGAACGCTCACGACTCTCAGTGTGCTGGACATATGGGTTTTTTCCCGTACAAAGTCAAGAGTTCTTGCGGCTATCTTTTGGCCTTTTGTGAACAAGGACATACGGATTTATTGTCGATCTTGTAAAGTATGTCAAGAGGTCAAATCCAAAGGTCCACGCCATGCTGCACCTATTCAGGCTGCAGACATTCCTATTCGACCATTTCAAAAAATGGCGATAGACATCATTGGTCCATTTAAGATCAAATCTGCTAGAGGACATCAGTTTATCTTGACGTGTGTTGATATGTGCACACGTTGGCCAGAGGCTATTCCTCTGAAGAGCATTACTACTGCTGACATTGCAGATGCTCTTTGGCTTATATTTTCTCGTCTGGGATTCCCCGGAGAGATATTATCAGACCATGGCACCCAACTAATATCGGATACCATGTCTCAAGTAATGTCTACTCTGCAGATAGAGAGATCTTTGAGTAGTATCTAGCATCCTATGTCCAATGGGATGGTCGAACGGCTAAATAGAACACTCAAAAACTTACTAGGGAAGATAACTGAGGATCATCCTCAAGATTGGGACAGGGTTTTACCCGCGGCCCTCTTCGCTTACAGAGAGGTCCCCAATGAACATACAGGATTTTCTCCCTTTGAACTTGTCTTTGGCGCGCGACCGCGCGGCCCTATGTCTTTGCTTCATGATCTCATAACCGCTGATAATATTACCGATGACACAAAATCTTCTTACGAATATGTCATCGCGCTGAGACAAAAGATTATCGAAGCATGCAAATTGGCAACTTCTTCTTCTGAATTTGCTAAACAGAAGGCAAGACAATTTGCCAATAAGAAAAGAACCTTACGACAACTTTGTCCTGGTGAAAAAGCATTTGTTTTGCTACCTTGTAGGGAAAACAGACTTCTTATTTCTTGGAAAGCTCCGTGCGATATAATCTCGAAAATTTCCGATGTTGACTACATTGTCGATATTGATGGAAAGCATAAAACCTTCCACATCAATATGCTTACGGAATTCCATGAACGTCCGGATTATTTACAGCCTATTTTCCAGGCAACGGACGATTCACCAGTCCAACATGGTCATTACTCATCACTGTCTGTAATACAGGATGAGGAAACAAGTTTTTCAGATGTAAATCTTCCTCTTCCGATGATTCCACTTCATTCTAGTGAATCATGGAAAAATGTTACTGTCTCTCCTAATTTATCTCTAGGAGAACAGCGACAAGTTTCGGCTATGTTACAAACATTTCAGGATGTCCTTACTGACATCCCTGGACAAACTCATGTCATTGAACATGACATTATTCTAACTGACCATAATCCTATTAGGGTCAGACCTTATCCTATCCCTATACGTTTTCAAGCACAGGTTGAGAAGGAGTTGGATGAGATGATAGATTTAAAAATAATCGAACCATCCACTTCTGCATATTCTTCGCCGATGGTTATTGTTCGGAAAAAAGACAATAACATACGTCTTTGCGTTGACTATCGCAAATTGAATCAAGTTACGAAGTTTGATGCTGAACCTATGCCTGTACTAGAAGAGCTACGTACTAGGCTTTCTAAATCTAATTTTTTCACTAAACTTGATTTGTCTAAAGGATATTGGCAAGTTCCTTTATCTGAACGCGCCAAACCAATTACGGTTTTTTCTACACCTAGAGGCCTTTTTCAATGGAATTTCATGCCTTTCGGCCTTATGAACGCACCGGCTACATTCGTACGCATGATGCGTTGAATCCTATCTTATCGGTCAGATGTCATTGCGTACCTAGACGACATCTGTCTTTTCAGCGATACTTGGGAAGATCACTATTCGGGGTTAGTTGAATTACTGTCTACTCTACGCGAGTATAACCTGACAGCGAAACCCTCTAAAGCCTGCATTGATTTTAGCGAAATTTCTTTCCTAGGTCATCGAGTTGGTCATGGTTTCCTAAAGACAGAGAACCATAATATCACTAAGATACTTAACATCTCTATCCCTAAGACTAAAAAGCAGGTGCGAAGTCTCTTAGGTCTTATTCAATTTTATGGAAGATTCATTCCGAATCTATCCTCTATTATGGCACCTCTTTCTACACTACTAAAGAAAGGGTCGCCTAATATGGTCCACTGGTCACAGGAATGCCAATTCTCTTTGGATAAGATTGTTGCATACATATTTTTGAATGCACAGATTACAAATGTACGATATGTCTATTTAATATTGAAAATATATTGTTGTATTTAATTGGGTACGAAAATGCTTTCTTTTGTAAAGCCAGATAATCCATGTTTGATTCATACGTTTGATTATATGAATAATCTCCCTGATATTGATCGGGCGGAAGAATACTTATATTTTGGCATTCATCATTTGTCATAGCCAGAAAATAGATTGATCGTTCTTAGAATGTTTATGGCCTGAATTCATGTGTACTACTTGTCTAGTGAAAGAAGATTCAGTCGTATATTGTATACCTTTATATGTTCAGGTCGGACTATATTCTTTCTGCCGGAATCTAGCGCAGGTTTTCGTAGTCCTACTGGGTTGTGAAGAGTTCCGATAATGTCGCCAAGAATGGCTGAGTGTATTTTCCAGGGCTGGCACTGTTTAAGGTTTAACAGTGATTCGTAGATGTTTTTCCAGGAGAAGTTTATGTCTCTGCAAGAGTCTATTTGTCAGAGATCCTCCTCATATGTGTGATTCGGACTCCAGGTATGCCAGACCCTATTTTTGATGATCTCGAGTCGGTTAGACCTAGATGGAACATTGTGCTTCGTATCGCTAGGGTCGTGTTTTGTATCGACGAAGATGACAGGCTTTCCTACAGCAGTTATGTCTACATGAAGTAACGTGATTACTGTAGCGCTGTATGGAAAAACTTTATGAAATCATTTATATGCACATTCTAAATTAACTTTGGCTTATATCTACCCTCCTGCGAGTGAGTGAGCGACAACTCAGGAAGGCGGCCATGTTATATTCCTGTCATCATATTTTTGATCACTGTCAAGAGAACAGATTATGTATCCTACTATCGGGCAGTGGTATCGAGATCTTGTTATGAGGTGAAAAACCCACTATCGTGGTTTATGTTTATTATACAAACATTGGACATATCTCAGCTTAAGAACTTAGCCATGAAATGAAGGTTGGGCCAATGACTTTTGTATGTTTACCGATCCTCATTGACGCGTTCAGTCAGTAGAGGATACGGCGATTAGTTACCAGAACAGTGAATGCTACCCTAGGTTGAATGATATTTCACTACTACATGAATGTATCATCCACGATTCAAATAACCAATGAATTTATGTCAACATGTACCCATGACTGTATCCGTGCTGTCCAGTGTGCGTGCCTTCATTAAACTATTGAAATGTCAGCGGCAGTTCAAGTCGTCATTGCATTACATGAGAGTGTGTGAGAGGTATTATCAAGTGGTCTGTTACACCGAACTACTACACCATTCGCGTTACTTGACACTCCCACTCAATGTCAACATGACAGGTTCATTCGATGATGCAGAGGTAACTGAAGAAGACTTTCTTCAGTGATGATCAGTGCATGACCCTAAACATAACATCCGCATCCAGACATCCCCCAGGAGCCTCCTGTATTCTACAGTGGTGAACCAGATTCCTGGGGTTATGATAACCAGACCATCCCTGACGCCACATACGACACGCATGAACACCAGTGTACAAGTTACAACGGGGCAGTCGATGTCAGCTTGACCTGTATTACCGATCGGATGCTGTATCTAGGTCAGCGCTTGTTGACAGTTTTTCGCTGTACAGACGGTATTATACAGGACAGTTGTATCAATTGTATAAAATATCGGGAGCAGTACTGTTGACATTTCTCATCGTACAGAAGAAAGAAGTGATTGTTGATCCTGTACAGAAGAATCACAGTGTTGTTGAACATAAAGTGCATATTTCATCGTTGGATCTTCATATGCTCAAAAAAATTGAACATTGTAATAGTGTAGAAAACCAAATCTATTATTTAATTGTTCATTAAAAGTGGCAAGTTATTGTTATAATAAAGAAAAAAACTGTGCCTGCTTTGCAACACTATACCAGCATCACATTCTATCCACAATACATTCTATTAAGTATATATATGTATGCATTTATGCTATTAAGGTTTACATGTATTTATGTTTATATGTTATTTGTTGTGTGTTAAGTTAGTTTGTATTCTGCGGGCCTGGATGGGAGGTGACTAGAACAAGAAATACCAAGTGACATTGGTCTTGCTCTAGCGTTCTATAGGGAGCAAATTTCTTAATTGAAATTTGCATGCAACATTGTTTGCAAATATTTGTTAGCTGTGAAGACTGGACTTCTTGTTGTTTTTGTAATATTTCTCTGTTCTTTAGTTTGTTTTGATTTGTTTGTAATTTGTTGGTCTACTCTTTCCTATCTTTAATTTCTATACACAATTGATGTTTATACACTGTGGTGTTATTTGTATTGTTTATTAATTGCAGTTATCATTATTATTTACTTCAGTTTTCTATTTAATTTAATTTGATTCCTGCAATTGTTTTCATATTGTCTTTTCTTGTTTGTCCTTGTTAATGTCTTTGGTTGACAGATAATATATAAGGTATATTTGAATATATTTATATTATAGTACAGACCAGTACTTATGATCATTGATTACACTAAGAAAGTGTACAAGACCTTTGTAAGGTTTGTCTCCCACAGTGATTGGGATAGAAAATATTATTTTCCACAGGTACTCAAGTGATCATTGATTACATTAAGGAAGTATACAAGACCTTTGTAAGGCTTGTCTCCCACAGTGTTTGGGATATACAGATATTGTTTTCCACAGGTACTCAAGTTATCATTGGTTAGATTATAAACAAAATAACCATACAAGTTTTTCACTAAGACTAAGTCTATAGTATAGACTTGTCTCCCTTGAAAGTGAAATAAGGTAATTTATTTCCTTTTTCAGGTTTCTGATTTAATAAGACAGGATGTCTACATTAGATTACTTTATTACACAAGAGAAATCCCTTGATAAGACTGGGAAAGATTTAGAAGAATGGGCTGTTGCTCAATATGACAAAGCATTAGCTGCAGAAGAAAGAAAAGCTGCTGCTGAAGAGAGAAAAGCTGCTGCTGCTGCTGCTGAAGAGAGAAAAGCTGCTGCTGAAGAGAGAAAAGCTGCTGCTGCTGCTGAAGAAAGAAAAGCTGCTGCTGCTGCTGCTGCTGAAGAGAAAAAAGCTGCTGCAGAAGAGAGAAAAGCTCTGGCTGAAGAGAAAAGATTAGAAAGAGAAGCTGATGCTGCTGCTGAACAAAAGAAATTGCAGATGCAGGTGGAGGAAAGGAGATTTGTGGCAGAACAGAAAAAATTAGAAGCTGCTGCTGCTGCTGAACAAAAAAAATTAGAAGCTGCTGCTGCTGCTGAACAGAAAAAATTAGAAGCTGCTACTGAACAGAAAAAATTAGAAGCTGCTGCTGAACAGAAAAGATTAGATAGAGAAGCTGAAGAGAGAAAAGCAATAAGAGAACATGAATTTGAGTTAGAGAAATTAAGATTGACAAGTATGACTAATGTTAATCAAGCACCTGGTGGTAATAGTAAACCCTTTACTTACAAAGTTAAGGTACCAACATTCAATTCTGCCAATTATGATATAACATTCTGGCTTCAGAGGTTTGAACGGGCTTGTCGGGCTCACAATGTTGATAAATCGCAATATGTTAACCAATTATCTGAGAATCTAACAGGCGATTCTCTCACTAGTCTATGTTTGGTTGAAGAGGCTGACAAGGATAATTATGATGTTATTAGGGCAGCCTTGATTAAGAAGTTTCAGTTACCAGAGGAAGGTTATCGCATGTTGTTTAAAAGAATGGTACCTGAGACGGGGGTTGAATTCTCAGAATTCATTGGGAAAATACGTCTTACATTTCAACGATGGATTGAATTATCCAAAATAGAGAAAACATATGATGCTCTTATGGATTTGTTGCTCAGAGACAAGGTCATGTCTTCTATCAATAAACATTTCCTTGAATTTCTACACGAGCGTAAGCCACAAACACTAAAACAAATGCAAGAATATTGTGACCAATACGTTACGGCACACCCGGACGTAACTCTTAGCAACACTAAGATTAAAGAGGGTATGCCGGTTGCTTCAGCAACACAATACAATCCCAAGTACCCACACAACTTTCAGGGAGCTCAAAATAAATTTGACAAAAGGGTTAATTGGCGTAAGTATCAAAACCAAGGTAACCACTCAAATCAGGGTTCTTCTTCGAAGAACTGGAATCGGGCTGACAGTCCTCGATATGCGAGGGGTGCCCATAACTATAGAAATTTCCGTAGAGGAAGTAATAATAGAAATTACCAGGGTGTTCCTTCTTGGACACAACGGGATCAATCCTACAGGGATTCTCACTATAATGAACATGATGATTATAATGATGAACATTATGACTCAAACCCAAACAGGGGTTATAACAGAGGGAATAATAATTACAGAGGCAACAATAATCGAGGTAGATCACAACACAAAAGACATGGTAAATCTCATTACCAGGCTAACTCTGCACAACAAGAGTTTCATGAAGCCGGTAAGCAAACCAATGATAAGAAAGACTCTAATAATGTGTGATGTTCTGCTTTCGATTTTGACAGAGCATTTCAGTGTTCCCAATGCAAAACATTATTCGAGCCAACCACAGTTTCGACTTTAAGCTGTGGTCATCCTCTTCCCGCTCTACCTGCGTCAGTCGCGCATGATGGGAGAGGGGCTCTTAAATTAAATAAGGGTTTAGTAGATGGTACTCCGGTCTCAATTCTCTTTGATTCCGGGTGCACAACCATTGGAGTGAGGCAGTCACTCATAGATCCTTCTCGAGCCACTGGCAAAATAATCAAATGCATAACATTTGGTGGCACATTGGAGAAGTACTCCACTGCCATTATCCACATTTCTACTCCCTTCTTTACAGGAGATGTGCACGCATGTCTTCTGCCGAATCCGATCGCTGATCTTATCGTCGGTCGCATTCATGGTGCGAAAGAATGCACTCCGCAACAAATTGCCGAGTGGGAAAGTGATAATATGCATACTGCAAATGCTGTAGTCACTAGAGCTCAAGCTCTAAACATGCCGCAATCTTCGCCTTCTGGAGATAATGATGACCAGAACCAAGGTGATCTCTTGGAGATTTCGCATGATTCCTTTATAAAACAGCAGGAAGATGATCCTACTCTAAAGAAATTCTTTACTCTAGCAAAAGAAGGTGATCCGAATAAGGACACGAATCGTAAATCTTGGATTACGATGAAGAATGGGGTACTTGTACGTATGGTACAAGACTCCGCTAAGTCCATTCATTCTCAAATTCTTGTGCCTAAAAATATGAGAGTTAAAATCTTACAGCACGCTCATGATTCTCAGTGTGCTGGGCATATGGGTTTTTCCCGTACTAAATCTAGAGTTCTTGCGTCTTTCTTTTGGCCGTTTGTGAACAAGGACATACAGATCTATTGTCGATCCTGTAGGGTATGTCAGGAAGTTAAATCCAAAGGTCCACGCCATGCTGCACCTATTCAGGCTGCAGATATTCCAATTCGACCATTTCAAAAAATGGCGATAGACATCATTGGTCCATTTAAGACAAAGTCTGCTAGAGGACACCAATATATCTTGACGTGTGTTGATATGTGCACACGTTGGCCAGAGGCTATCCCTCTGAAGAGCATAACTACTGCTGATATTGCAGATGCTCTTTGGCTTATATTCTCTCGTCTGGGATTTCCAGGAGAAATATTGTCAGACCATGGTACCCAACTCGTATCGGATACCATGTCTCAAGTGATGTCAACTCTTAAGATAGAAAGATCTCTGAGTAGTATTTATCATCCTATGTCCAATGGCATGGTAGAGCGTCTTAACAGAACTCTGAAAAACCTATTAGGTAAGATAACTGAGGATCATCCTCAGGATTGGGACAGGGTTTTACCCGCGGCTCTCTTTGCATACAGAGAGGTCGCCAATGAACATACAGGATTTTCTCCCTTTGAACTTGTCTTTGGCGCGAAACCGCGAGGTCTTATGTCTCTACTTAATGATCTCATAACTGCTGATAATATTGTCGATGACACAAAATCCTCTTATGAATATGTAATTGCACTTAGACACAAGATTATTGAAGCATGCAAATTGGCAACTGCTTCTTCTGAATTTGCGAAACAGAAGGCAAGGCAATTTGCCAATAAGACCAGACGCTTGCGACAACTCTGTCCAGGTGACAAAGTATTGGTCCTGCTACCTTGTAGAGAAAACAGAATCCTTATTTCTTGGAAAGGTCCGTACGATGTAATATCAAAAGTTTCCGATGTCGACTATATTGTCGATACTGATGGGAAGCATAAGACCTTCCACATCAACATGCTCACGGAATTCCACGAACGTCCGGATTATTTACAACCTGTTTTCCAGGCAACGGACGATTCACCAGTCCCACATGGACATTACTCATCACTGTCAGTAATACAGGATGAGGAAACGAGTTTCTCAGATGTGAATCTCCCTTTTCCAATGATTCCGCTTCATTCTAATGAGTCATGGAAAGATGTTGCGATTTCTCCTGAATTATCTCCAGGAGAACAGAAACAAGTTTCTGCTATGTTACAACAATTTCAGGATGTCCTTACTGACATTCCTGGTCGAACTAATGTCATTGAACACGACATTATTCTTACTGACCATAATCCTATAAGAGTCAGACCGTATCCTATCCCGATACATTTTCAAGCACAGGTAGAAAAAGAGTTGGATGAAATGATAGAGTTGGAAATAATTGAACCATCCACATCAGCATATTCTTCACCGATGGTTATCGTGCGAAAAAAAGACAACAACATACGTCTTTGCGTTGATTATCGCAAATTGAACCAAGTGACGAAATTTGATGCTGAACCTATGCCTTTACTTGAAGAGCTACTTACTAGACTATCGAATTCTCATTTCTTTACTAAACTCGATTTGTCTAAGGGATATTGGCAAGTTCCACTATCCGAACACGCCAAACCATTTACTGCTTTTTCGACGCCAAGGGGTCTATTCCAATGGAATTTCATGCCTTTCGGCCTTATGAATGCCCCAGCGACATTCGTACGCATGATGCGTCGAATCCTATCTCATCGCTCAGATGTCATTGCATATCTTGATGACATCTGTCTTTTCAGTGATACTTGGAATGATCACTATAATGGGATAAATGAACTATTGTCTATC
Organism: Oreohelix idahoensis; assembly: GCA_024509875.1. Classification (NCBI taxonomy): domain Eukaryota; kingdom Metazoa; phylum Mollusca; class Gastropoda; order Stylommatophora; family Oreohelicidae; genus Oreohelix; species Oreohelix idahoensis. The sequence goes on from JAMPIV010019304.1 coordinate 123,214, forward strand.
TTACGCGAGCATAACCTGACAGCGAAACCATCTAAAGCATTTATTGGTTTTAGCGAAATATCTTTCTTAGGTCACCGGGTTGGTCAGGGTTTTCTAAAAACAGAAGACTATAATACAAGTAAGATACTTAACATTTCTATGCCTAAGACTAAAAAGCAAGTGCGAAGTCTCTTAGGTCTCATACAATTTTATGGACGATTCATTCCGAATCTGTCCTCAATTATGTCACCTCTTTCTTCTTTGTTAAAGAAAGGGTCTCCTAATATAGTCAATTGGACTCAAGAATGTCAATCCTCTTTGGATAAGGTTAAAACGATGTTTTCTACTTCACCTATCTTGGTGTTACCTACTAAAGATAAGACATTTATTCTTCGTAGTGACGCTTCATTCACTGGGATTGGAGCGGCACTAATGCAAGAGAACTCTGGAACTCTGCATCCAGTGATGTATATTTCTCGAAAACTTAATGCCGCAGAGAGAAATTACTCGGTCCTAGACCGTGAATTATTGGCTATGGTTTGGTCAATCCTTAAACTTCAAAGATTTCTTCTTGGCGCGCATTTTATTGTGGAGACTGACCAGAAAGCTCTTACAGCTATTCAGACTAAAAATCTGAAGAGCGCGAGATCAACGCGATACGCGATTGCTCTTCAGCCTTTTCATTTTTCGGTGCGAGCTATCCGTGGTTCAGAAAATGTGATGCCGGATATCTTATCGAGATTCCCACATGATTCCACTTAACTGTCAGATCTTGAGATTTCTAACATATCTGACTTTACTACAGTTTTTCCTATGTTAAAGTATGTACTTATATGTAATATATCATACATTGTCTTTATCACTACTTAGCGGTGCATGGATGTATATTCACCGCAGGTTTTTGATATTTTTTTCTTATTTGGTGATCATAATGTTAAGATACCTAAGATGAACTATTGTACAAATTGTGGCATTGCCAGTATTGTGTTATGAGTTGGTGACACCTCTCGGGAGATATTTATACTCAGAGAAAAATTTTCTCTGAATCCTGAGATAGATTCTTATTGGTCGTGCTATATGACGACTATTCCTTACATTAGTCGTTACATTTGTTTGGAATGCTTATCATCTGCGCATTGTTATTCGTGCGTTGTGAGCCTGTTGTATGTTGCTCCTGGATGTATTTCAAAAAAAAAATGTACCATTTTTTTCCCGGGGGGTGTGGTAATCTGTTGCATACATATTTTTGAATGCACAGATTACAAATGTACGATATGTCTATTTAATATGGAAAATATATTGTTGTATTTAATTGGGTACGAAAATGCTTTCTTTTGTAAAGCCAGATAATCCATGTTTGATTCATACGTTTGATTATATGAATAATCTCCCTGATATTGATCGGGCGGAAGAATACTTATATTTTGGCATTCATCATTTGTCATAGCCAGAAAATAGATTGATCGTTCTTAGAATGTTTATGGCCTGAATTCATGTGTACTACTTGTCTAGTGAAAGAAGATTCAGTCGTATATTGTATACCTTTATATGTTCAGGTCGGACTATATTCTTTCTGCCGGAATCTAGCGCAGGTTTTCGTAGTCCTACTGGGTTGTGAAGAGTTCCGATAATGTCGCCAAGAATGGCTGAGTGTATTTTCCAGGGCTGGCACTGTTTAAGGTTTAACAGTGATTCGTAGATGTTTTTCCAGGAGAAGTTTATGTCTCTGCAAGAGTCTATTTGTCAGAGATCCTCCTCATATGTGTGATTCGGACTCCAGGTATGCCAGACCCTATTTTTGATGATCTCGAGTCGGTTAGACCTAGATGGAACATTGTGCTTCGTATCGCTAGGGTCGTGTTTTGTATCGACGAAGATGACAGGCTTTCCTACAGCAGTTATGTCTACATGAAGTAACGTGATTACTGTAGCGCTGTATGGAAAAACTTTATGAAATCATTTATATGCACATTCTAAATTAACTTTGGCTTATATCTACCCTCCTGCGAGTGAGTGAGCGATAACTCAGGAAGGCGGCCATGTTATATTCCTGTCATCATATTTTTGATCACTGTCAAGAGAACAGATTATGTATCCTACTATCGGGCAGTGGTATCGAGATCTTGTTATGAGGTGAAAACCCACTATCGTGGTTTATGTTTATTATACAAACATTGGACATATCTCAGCTTAAGAACTTAGCCATGAAATGAAGGTTGGGCCAATGACTTTTGTATGTTTATCGATCCTCATTGACGCGTTCAGTCAGTAGAGGATACGGCGATTAGTTACCAGAACAGTGAATGCTACCCTAGGTTGAATGATATTTCACTACTACATGAATGTATCATCCACGATTCAAATAACCAATGAATTTATGTCAACATGTACCCATGACTGTATCCGTGCTGTCCAGTGTGCGTGCCTTCATTAAACTATTGAAATGTCAGCGGCAGTTCAAGTCGTCATTGCATTACATGAGAGTGTGTGAGAGGTATTATCAAGTGGTGTTACACCGAACTACTACACCATTCGCGTTACTTGACACTCCCACTCAATGTCAACATGACAGGTTCATTCGATGATGCAGAGGTAACTGAAGAAGACTTTCTTCAGTGATGATCAGTGCATGACCCTAAACATAACATCCGCATCCAGACATCCCCCAGGAGCCTCCTGTATTCTACAAAGATTAAAAATTTGTTTTCAACACCACCTATTTTAGTGTTACCTACTACAGATAAGACATTTGTTCTTCGTAGTGACGCTTCATCAACTGGGATTGGAGCGGCACTAATGCAAGAGTACTCTGGAACTCTGCATCCTGTAATGTATATCTCCAGAAAACTTAATGCTGCAGAAAGGAATTATTCGGTTTTAGACCGTGAACTATTGGCTATGGTCTGGTCAATTCTCAAACTACAAAGATTCCTTCTAGGCGCACATTTCATAGTAGAAACCGACCAGAAAGCTCTTACGGCTATACAGAGTAAGAATTTGAAGAGCTCGAGGTCTACTCGATATGCAATTGCTCTTCAACCTTTTCATTTCTCGGTACGAGCTATCCGTGGATCAGATAATGTGATGGCAGACATTTTGTCTAGATGCCCACATGATTCCACCTAACTGTTGGGTCTTGGACTTCTTAACACATCTAACTCTACAACAGTTCTTTTTCTATATCAAGATAGATACACATTGTAATTTGTAATATAGTGATTGTATCACTATTATCACTACGTTCATTGATATATATTCACCTCTGTTCTTTGATGATTTTTCTTCTTTGTCAATCATGTACTTATAGTGCTTAAATATGAAATTGTTATATGCATTGTGTCATTGCCAGCATTGTAGTATACGTTGGTGGCACTTCCCTGGAAATATTTATGCTTAAGAGAAATGCTTTCTCTGAGATGTTGAGATATATTCTCACAAGTCGATCTATGCTTCGACTTTACCTTAATTTGACATTATAAATTGCTCTTATTAGTCATCTGCGCATTATTCGTGCGTTGTGAGCCTATTGTATGTTGCTCTCAGATGAAAAAAAAAATTTCATTTTTTTCCCCGGGGGTTGCGGTAGTCTGTTACCAACAGATTACTGGTGGCAATGTATGTAGTTATTATAATATTTATTTGTCTGAGGGAAAGTATTTGTTTTTAGAATCAAAATGCTTTCCTGGTCAAAGATATATCACCCATGATTGATTGATACTTTTGTTATATGGGTTATCTCCCCTGGATATCGAATTTGGCGTATGAATCTAGATTTTGTTGGTCTGTTCCTTGTTGGGCCAGAAACAGATTGTTCTTGCTTAGGTTTGTGCAGGAATGTTTATGGTCCGAGTCTATGTTTACTCCGTGTCTATTTCAAACGATTCGGTCTTATATCGTGATATCTTTGTATGTCTATGTGGGACTATTTTTCCTTGTACTGAACTATGGGGTCAGGCAGTTTCTGCGCATGCGAATAGGAAAAAGGGTCTTCCGTGATGATGGAATGCCTGGTGAATGCCATGTCGGAGACCAGTCCGAAGTTTATTGAGCGCTGTGATCTATTATGGGGAAGAAGATAGTTTCTGATATGATTATTAAGTCTATGAGTTCCCCAGTGTTTATTCTGTAACGCCAGGAGAGGGCGTATGTGTTCTGCTAGTGTATTTCCCATGCCCAGGTAAAAGAACTTTTTTGCTGAACTTTTCCTTGCTAGGCTTAGATGGGCAGACGTCTACATGATGATTATCTATATCAATATGTCGGGATGACATGTTACCTAGCAGCACTGAATATGATTGTATGCAGCAGTTATGATGAAAGAATATGCTGATTCTTGTAGAACCATTTGTGTTCATGAACAAAGCCTTGATTGAAGCTTTACTATGCATTTGTATAGTGAGTAATGCTCACTGGAACCAGAAGCCATTTTGGATCCTATTTTTTGTCGATCAGAGAACAGGGATGCCCCTTATTATCAGGTGATGATTAAGAGATCACAGTTATAAAGAAAACTCAATACTGGTGAGTTAACATTGTCTTCAGAAATATTTGCTGAACTTTACCGAAAGAAATCTTCGCTAGAAAAGAGGTTATGTCTAGGAGTCATGCTTGAACATTATTTATTAACTGACATGCTCGGTCAGTAAGGCCTGATGATTATATTTATAAACAGTGGAAATCTAAGTGCTTGTCTACGGATGTTCCATTGTAATGTTCTTCAACATGAATGCCAACTTAAGATTGTAGACCATTGATCAACAGTATGATGATACATGTCGACCTGTTTTCCTGTAACTATACTCGTACTGTCCAAGTGTGTGCGTCCAATTAAACAGTATGAAACGACCACAGTAGTTCCAGCCATTCTTGACTTCTACATGTGATTGGAGTGAGTGTCCTGTGTACCTGTAGAACTGTCATCCATTCGCGTCTTCATTATTGATGTTTACACTCACTCATTCCATCAGAATAAACGCATCTAACAGTACACCTTGTCAGGGCCCCAACAGTCGGTAACCTGACCCATTTAAAGAACATTGTGACTGGACGAGCAATATCACAAAAATAACCATTTATCAATGTGGTGGCACTTATCAATATGGACCTTATCACTTGGACATCCACTAGCGATTTTCACATATTAAAATTCACATGGATATATATATATATATATATATATATATATATGTATATATATATATATATATATCTATATAATATATATATATATATATATATATATATATATATATATATATATATATATATATATATATATATACTGAAGCACATTAAAAACGCACCACTATTATATATACTGATGCCGAAAAGCTGGAAAAAAAAGTGTGGGAATGGATTTTCCCCGTGTTTGTCATGAGGTAGAGAGCGAATGGCTGCTGGAATGGAAAGTGCGTGATTCAACCCATGGGTTTGTGTACAGACTACATGAAAACAATGAAAGTTACACGTGCAACACGATTCCCAACAGCTCTTACCCTGAAAATGTGTACGCGTTGTGGCAGTATACTCGGGATAAAAAGGCCGTTGAGACAAAACACCCAGTACATGTGCTTGAAATGCCACGACTATCTGAAAACGACCGCCAATGAGCCATTGGTATGTTGGATACCGGAATGAGGTCGCGGGCCATTGCCAGAAGGATGAATTGCCACCACAGCACTATTGTACGTCTCAATGAACGTTACGGAACCACTGGCAGTGCCCGGGATAGTGTGGCCAACCACGAGTTACTACCCCTGCGCAAGATCGTCATATTGTGCTGAGTCACCTATGGAATCGTTCTCTTCCGGCAAGTTAAACAGCAAGAGCAATAGTGGGTAGACGTGAGCAAGTCTCTCGAATGACAGTCATACGACGACTCAGAAATACAGGCCTTACTGCAAGACGACCTTATGTTGGGCCAAACTTGACTCACAGACATCGTCAGCAGCGCCTGCAATGGGCAGAGCAATATGTCAGATGGACTAGACTGCAGTGGAATGCTGTCGTATTCACAGACGAGAGCAGATTCAACATATCCTTTGCTGATGGACGTATGCGGATTTGGCGATGGTGTGGAGAGCGCTTTGCAGATTGCTGTGTTCGTCAGCACAACCGATTTGGAGGTGGCAGTATTCACATTTGGGGAGGATTCAGTTTTCACCATCGCTTGCCTCTTCACGTCTTCCGTGGAAATGTTAATGCTGTGACATATCGAGATGAGGTTTTGGATGCATTGGTTGCTCCTACGTTCACAAATTATCCAGACTTGCAGCTCCACCAGCAGGATAACGCACGTGCGCAAACCGCATGCATTACACAGCAATATCTACAGCAGCAGATTATTGTGACGATTGATTGGCCTGCCCTATCACCAGACATGTCCCCTATAGAACATCTGTGGGACGAGCTTGGACGCAGAGTCTACAGGCAAGGTTCTCCAGCTAATCTGCAACAGCTCGAAGCTGCTCTTACACGTGAATGGGACTTGATTCTCCGGAATTTCCTTCAGAGACTTGTGCGTTCTATGCGGAGCCGCTGCCAAGCTTCTTTGCAAGCACAGGTGAATATACCAGATACTGAGGATAGTGTGCATGAATTTATTTATTGGTTGCATTTTTGGTTTTCTCCCTTGCCTGCACAGAATGCAATGAATTTCATAACAATCAAATGTACAAATTAATACCAGCATGGATTCATAGGAAAATGAATAAAGATTCCAAATATGTAAACTTGTAAACATTTATATTTACATTTCACACTCTGTTCCTGGATTATACAGGTGGTGCGTTTTTAATGTGCTTCAGTATATATGTATGTATATATATATATATATATATATATATATATATATATATATAATATATAATATATATATATATATATATATATATATATATATATATATGCATGTATTCCTAGTCCGTACTAGATTTGTCTTGATCATGTAGCCATTTCTTCGCTGCATGAATCACTCCTTCATCATCTTCAAACCTTGTCCCACGGAGTGCATTTTTAAGTGGGCCAAATAAATGAAAATCAGAGGGTGCCAAATCGGGACTATAGGTTGGATGGGGTAGTACAGTCCAACCCAATTTGGTGATTGCTTCCCGTGTTGCCCGACTTGTGCGAGGGCGCGAATTGTCGTGAAGAAGAAACAGGTCTGCTGGATTCTTGTGCGGCCGAACTCTGCGAAAATGTAGATTGAGTTTTTTCAATGTCTTAATGTAAGCTTGCGAATTGATTGTCTCTCCTCTTCGCATAACGTCCACAAGAATCACACCTTCAATGTAACAAAAGACAGTGATCATGACCTTTCTAGCTGAAGGAATTGTCTTGAATTTCTTTCTCCTTGGTGATTGCGGATGATGCCACTCCATTGACTGTCTTTTTGTCTCAGGTTCAAAATGATGTGCCCAGGTTTCGTCACCTGTAACAATCTTAGCCAAAAAGTTCTCTCCATCAGCATTGAAACGCTCCAACAATTCAGAAGAAATTGCTTTCCTTTGCAATCGGTGGTCATTTGTGAGACTTCGAGGAACCCATCTTGCGCAAACCTTAGAAAATCCGAGAGTTTTTATAACTGCATTTGCACTACCAATGCTGACTGACAGCTTAAGGCCAATTGTTGAGTAGTGATTCGCCTATCAGTAAGAATAATGCCCTCATCGCATTTCAACATTTCTGCGTTGGTGGCTGTGGCAGGACGTCCACAGCGCGGCCGATCAAGCAGCTCCGTATCTCCACTTCCTGATTCTTTGATTCTCTGAACCCAGCGACTGACTGTACTCCTGTCGACTGCAAAACTTCTATACACATCACATAGACGCTTGTGAATTTCACAACAGTTTCCTTCTCTGCAACGAGATATTTTATCACAATTCGCTGTTTATAACGCAAGTTGCTAACACGCTATATTTGAACGGTTTAGGGCAGCCGTATTATTTGGCCGGTTGTGATGCAATTTGGTGCACACAATTGGCACATGCCATATTTGAAGTGTGCAAAATTTCATGCTTCTATCTTCATTATTAGCTGCGAAAAACGATGTGGTGCATTACTTTCTGAACGCCACTCGTATATATATATATATATATATATATATATATATATATATATATATATATATATATATATATATATATATATCATCATCTCAACCCGTAACCCGTCATGGGTCGTAGGGGTGCCATGGTGGAAGCATCAGCAGACAGGGTCCTCCACTGCTCTCTGTCCTCAGCAATGCGTACAAGTGTGGAAAAACCGTGTCCTGCCCATTCTTTGATGTTATCGGCCCAGGATTTTCTTTGCCTTCCTCTTCTCCGTTTACATTTGACTGTTCAAATATATATATTAGTTCATGTTAGTAATATAATATAGAAAGTAAAATGACAACTTATGCCAATCCTGACTCACATACTTTTTGTTCAGATGAATAAAAGAGACTTGGATCGGCCTCTTACACGCGTCTGGGGTGTCGTTAATTTAATAAGTTCCCTATCTGACTTCGTGTGTGTTCCTTCAGTTTCATCAGTCCCGGTTTCCTTATTTAATATGAAAGATTTCTTGGGCTATGAAAGTCCGTCCAAAATTCTCCAATAAAAGGTGTCGGTATGTTAAGAAGGAATTCTGAATTCTGGAACTTCACTCTAGCAAGGTCTGGTATCTTGGCAAGCGATCTTCACAGTGGAATAATAATGAAACGTGTCAGATTATATTCCCGGTCTCCCGCGCATCTATTTGTTATGGAGTTAAATAAACGACACAGTCATTTTCAAACAGGCGGGTGAGGGTGTGTGTTACATTACTTGTTATCTTGATGTGGTATTGTCGGGCTTATAGTCTATGGCCGATAAATTTCTGATAACGCGAATAACGTGATCCGTTTGGATGGGCCAATAGTGATCAAACGAACATCGTGATAATGATAAGGTCATAAAGCTGGACCAACTTGTAAGTCAAGCAGGCTGGAGTCGTTGTTAAAAATATATCTTGACAAGACACTTTATTGGACTACGACGTTAACATCATGGTTCTAGACAGCATATCGTATGACAGTAAATACATCATCATCAATGGTTTTCATGCAGGAATAAATACGTGGTTCATACAATCATCAAGTAAGACGTTGACTGGCCTCACTAACCGTAGTCCTCTCAAGGACGACGGAAGCTCTACGGCAAAATGTCCATATAATTCTAATTCCATTGCAAGATCCGTATAATATTTCAGGACTTCGTAAATATAATGTATGATGATCCGATAAAAACTTCTAGCGGTAATTTGTACGCACTAACGACACGTCAGACGTTCCGAAGCTCTGACAAATACTTGTAACGGATGAATTGAGTATCAACATGATACTTGAAAAGAGAGCCAGTTCCGGCTAATAAATATATATGTGCTCCGCTCAGGGAGATATCCTCTAATAATTCAATGTGTCTTCCCACGACTTAGGGGGCTAAGACTTATATCAATATTCGTCGAAGACGTCTGTCCTTAATGAAGGACTCTATGGATCTGCTCCAGCATCATTGCTGTTTGGCAACAAATCGATCGCAGCAAGCTGCGCTACTTAGTTCTAATATAGTGCACGAAGGCATGCAAATAATTTAAACATATTATTACTTTGGATGCGCTCACATGTGTGTCTACAAAAGAATAGACCCGCATGTGAGGGTCTCAAACACTTAACTCCCACGCGAAAAAGGACTTAACAGTGTGGTACTTTCAAAATATTCCACGTGAAATAAGGTGTGAAAAGCAAAAGGTCACGTATTACCATATATGGCAATAAGATATACGATGCCTTGTGTACAGACTCGCGAACATGTCGTTAACCTCATATGACAACGTGTGTCAAAAGTAACAATTCATTACTTTATCAGAAAGTTATCTCTTATCTGTGTCTGTCCACAATCTGTGTCTTATCTGTGTCTTATCTGCGGCTGGCGGAATTGTGGATTTTAAAGTTGCTACCATAAGTGAAATGGGTTCATTTTCGATACAAGACAACAGGAGGCTGAGACGCTTGGGAGTCATGACCCAAGTGGACCCGCCCCCCCTTAGAGTGTAAAGGAGTATATCGGAAAGAAACACTTGTCGGACGGGGGGACTTCTTCTGATGATCAGATTGCTCCCTGTTGTATCGCTCTGTAAAGAGTTTCCTATCATAGTTACATGGTCAAACCAGTGACGATCGGGAAACGACCGATTGACTTCTGGAAAGACAGATGACACTGGGAAAGACTAGAAACCGGCTGACCGGGTTAGCACCCCGTAAGCTGTATTCAATTGCTACAGGACCCAAAAATGATAGATACCCCCAGGATTCACCGAAAAGGGGGGGGGGGAGGATGATGAATCCACAGGCGCCTCATTGGAATCGACCAGACCCGTTACACGGACTTCGAGCTCTGAAATACGGCTGGAATTTCCATGTGCCTGTGGTAGGGAATTCTCTACTCAGAAAGGAATGAAAATCCACAGAACGTAAAAGGGGTGTGGGAGGTCATCAGGGGGAGATCAACAGCGCTCTGTCTCGACGGATAAGGCGTTAGAAGAACGCAGCCAGGAGTCAATCCACAGTGCTGAGTACGTTCAAGTTGATCTGCCAGATGATGATCTCACACATTTCTTGCACGATAAGAGAGATGCAATCACGTTTCCACCTGCCAGTGCAAAAGGGCTTTGGAAAAAGCTGGACGAAGCCTTGGCAAAAGAGTTGGATAACAACCTGAAGCAGATAACTTTGGAGAAGAAGCTGGAAATCTTCGGCGACATAATATATATGCACTGTCGCAAAGTGTTCGGAGTGAGGGAGGTAAGGGAAAGTAACCCACCACGAAAAAGTAGAAGACAAATTAAAATAGAAGAAATCAGGAAACAGAAGAAGCATGCCCGAAAACTGTTCATGAACGCAGTTGCCACAGAGAAGGAAGGGTTACGACAAGTTTGGGAGCACCTGAAAGGCCAACATAATACCCTTTGTAGAGCAGAAAGGTTGTGCAGGAAGAGAAGGAAGACTCGAAGGGATAGGGAAAGATTTTTTAGGGAGCCCTTCAAGTTTGCCAAAGAACTGTTTGAGCAGCCACGGTCGGGTACGCTAAACATCAGGAAAGAAGACCTGGAAGAACGCCTTAGAATGACATATTCAGATGGTCGCAAAGATGAGCCGCTCAGTAGCATGGCAGGCCTTAAATAGCCGAGTAAACCAGGAGCTGAATTTAACACCAAGCCCCCAACGGTGGAAGAGGTAGAAAGCATTGTCCAGAATGCTCGGCGCAAGTCAGCCCTAGGTCCTACTGGTGTTCCATATGTGGTGTATAAGAGATGCCCTGAGGTGCTCAAACGACTGCTCCGTTTACTGAAGAATGCGTGGAAAACCCAGCTTGTAAGCAAGGAATGGAGAAAGGCGAACGGAGTCTACATCCCGAAGGAACAAAATTCCATAGACATCAGTCAGTTCAGGCCAATCTCACTACTCAATGTGGAAGGGAAGAAATTCTTCTCAGTGATGGCGAAAAGACTCACTACATACCTCCTGGCAAATGGGTACATTGATACTACCATTCAGAAAGGAGGTATCCCAGGTACACCAGGATGTCTAGAGCATGCCACAATGATCTGGGAAGCAATCCAAAAGGTAAAGTCTGACAGAACAAATCTCCATGTATTCTGGTTGGATCTAGCGAATGCTTATGGATCCGTTCCACACCAGATGTTGTGGCAGGCCATAGAAATGTATCATGTTCCACAAGAGATTGCAGCAATGCTGAAGCTGTATTTCGCAGGGTTTTCTGTCAGATTTTCAACCAGAGAGTACACAACGAAGGGGATTGGCCTTGGAATTGCGATGGGATGTACCATTTCTCCGATACTATTCGTGATGGCTATGCAGGTAATCCTCAATGCGGCTGAAGGAATGGCTATAGGTTCAAAGCTCGGTTGAATGTGTCACATGCCACCGCTCAAAGCATTCATGGATGACACAACAATTCTGACATCATATGAACATCAGGCCCGGAGGATGTTAGCACGCCTGGATGAACTAGTCAGCTGGTGCAGAATGAGCTTCAAACCCAAGAAGTCGAGAAGCCTATCAGTCAGGAAAGGGAAGATAGCAGAGGTCATATTCATGGTTTCACCAAAGAATCCCTAAGGTCATTGAGGAACCTGTTAAAAGTCTTGGCAGGGTGTACGATGCTTCATTAAAAGACTCGAAGGCAGTGCAACAGACAATAGAAATGGCAGACAGAGGACTACAGATCATAGACCAAAGCAGACTCCTGGGAAAGTTCAAACTGTGGTGCCTCCAGTTCATATTGATACCGAAGTTGCTGTGGCCACTGCTTATATATGAAATAAGCACAAGTACAGTGGAAGCTATAGAGCAGAAGGTCAACATGTTCATGAGAAAATGACTAGGAGTACCACCAGGTCTGTCAGATATAGCACTGTACTGCAAAAAGTCAAAACTTCTGCTTCCCTTCAAGTCAGTTGTTGAAGAGTACAAAGTTGGAAAGGCAAGGCTTGCAATGATGCAACGTGAGTCAGCTGATGACGTGGTTAAGTCCATTCAGCCCACACTGAAAACGGGAAGGAAGTGGAAAGTGGAAGAAGCTGTTGATGCTGCCCAAGAGTCACTCAAACTGAGGGAGGTAATCGGATACACACAAACGAATAGACGGGGATTTGGTCATGGAGACATCCGCTGGTGGTCCAAGGCATCAAGCAGGGAGCGCAGAGGCATGGTAGTTCAAGAGATAGGAGGAGCTGAGAATGATAAGAGGTTGCAAAAAGCAGTGCAGCAGGTCCAACAAGGCCAATGGACTACATGGGAAGGAGCCCTGCAGAGGTCCTTGACATGGAATGATATATGGCATAAGGCACCTCTTACACTCAGCTTTGTTGTTAGATCAATGTATGACCTGCTGCCGTCGGCCACCAACCTTGTGAAATGGGGAAAGTCGGATGATGAGAAGTGCCCCCTGTGCCAGGGGAGGCAGACACTTGAACACGTACTCTCAGCGTGTAAGGTGTCATTAGGGCAAGGGCGATACACTTGGCGCCATAACAAAGTGCTAAATGAGCTTGCTGCGACAATAGATCTGGCATGGATGAAGGTGAATAGCAAACCCAGGCCAAGCACCGCAAATACATACTTTCTGAGGGCAGGAAAGTCAGCACACCCCAAACCGAGTATATCTGGTAGCAGTTTACCATCTCTTCTTGACTGTGCAAACGACTGGGAGATAGCGGTAGACCTACCTGGACGAGGGGCATATCCAGAGAGTATCAGAAAATCGCTGAGACGGCCGGATATAGTGTTTCATTCTTCGGCAACGCTTCAGGTCATACTGATTGAACTGACCGTGCCATTTGAATCCAGATTAGACGAGCAGCATTCGTTCAAAGCGGCCAAGTATAGTGATCTGGCCGCGGATCTGAGACACGATGGGTTCACTGCAAAGGTCATGGCTGTTGAAGTGGGCGCAAGAGGGCTTGTGGCTGCATCAGTGTTTGATTTATTGAAAATAATGGGGCTGAGTGGAAAGTCGAGAACAAGGGCACTGAAGAGGCTTAGTGAAACTGCCGAAAAGGCATCAGGCTGGCTGTGGAACTACCGCAATGGGCAATGGAAATCGTGACAATAAACGCTGCGGTTCAGAAAACACCAAAATTTTTCTAAGTCCACAATACGCTGAGTTTTTTGGTGGTACTAGTGAAAGGGCTGTGACTGAGGGGCAACAGGCGGCGTATATTATAAGGCGTGTCAGGCAAAGAATTTCAGTGGCTAACGCGCAGTGGCTAGACTCGTCAGCTTCGCGCAGGTGTGTCTCAGTGTGTGTCCTTAGTTGTGTTGTGAGACGGAACGAACGGAATAATTTGTCTTCTCTTTGTCACTTTCACAATTGCCTCTGCGGCTGGCGGAATTGTGGATTTTAAAGTTGCTACCATAAGTGAAATGGGTTCATTTTCGATACAAGACAACAGGAGGCTGAGACGCTTGGGAGTCATGACCCAAGTGGGCCCGCCCCCCTTAGAGTGTAAAGGAGTATATCGGGCCGAAACACTTGTCGGATGGGGGATTTCTTCTGATGATCAGATTGCTTCCTGTTGAATCGCTCTGTAAAGAGTTTCCTATCATTGTCCATCAATTGTCTCCCCGTATTCCAAGCTTTAGTGATAGGCGCACTCGTCTTATCGGCGATTAGGCAGAATGCGCTGGGCGATGTAAGTGTTAATCTACAAGGGAATTTTACCAACCTGCCTCTCGTAATATTATCTCTACCTCTGCTTGCAAATGTGAGGTGTTTATCATCCGAAAGAAGTGTCAGATAACAGACACAATATACTGAAAGTAGTGAAAGAATACTTAAAAATATAAACTATATGCTACATAGTATAGAAAGAAAGAAAGTACGACAATTGAAAGCACGCAATAAAATCAGTACCGGAAATGCACCGATTACTGCCGGAGTGAAACAAAGATCGAGAAGGGCGCTCCATTCTGTCACATTACCCCCTCTCCTAAGAGATTTGTATAATATCTAGCTATGGGGCGGTCACTTCTCGATGCGTTCTACTGACAACTGGGTTCTCCCTCTCCCGTAGAGTTTTCCTCTCCTACCTCTACTGGGTTTCGACTCAGATAGTCAGCTCCCACGTTGTCTTTTCCAGGGCTACATTCCACCTGGAAGGCGTACATTTAGAGCAAAAGACTCCAACGCATAAGATGTCCGTTTAAATACTTGGACGCAGCTAGAAACATGAGTGGCTGGTGATCGCATTCTACCACGAATTTCGCCCCATACAAGTAGGCCTGAAATTTCGTGATACCCCAAATGAGTGAAAGGCACTCCTTCTCCGTAGTGGAGTAGTTACGCTCAGCTGCGTTGAGCTTCCGACTGGCGTAGGCGACTGGGAAGAGGGTCGTTGGGTCTCTGATCCCTTCTTGCAGCAAGGTACCTCCTACCCCAATGTTACTGGCGTCCGTACGCAGAACAAAGGGTTTGGTTAGATCGGTCAATTGTTAAATGGGTGTGATGGTAAGATGTTTTTTCAACGCCGTGAAGACCTCCTCACACTCCGCAGTCCAAACCACCTTATCGGGGTGTCCCTTATTCGTCAAGTCCGGGAAGGGAGCGCTAAGGTCATTGAAGTTTTTCATGTACCTTTGATAAAAGCCGCATAGCGCTACGAATGACTTCACGTCTTTCTTAGTAACGGACCTGGGCTCCTTACGCAACTTTTCCACATTCTTTTCGATAGGGAACATACAGCCGTGCGATATGGTATGCCCTAGGAATTCCAACTCTTTGAATCCAATCTGACACTTAGAGGGCCTTGCTGTTAATCCCGTGTCTTTCAGTCGTTGTAACAGAAGTCGTAGAGCGTTCACATGCTCTTCCAACGTTTCTGTCGCTATCAAGATGTCGTCCATGAAATTATGGACGTCTGGATGTTGCAAAGGGGCTAATAACTCTCTCATTATTCGAGTAAACACTCCTGGTGCATGACTCAAGCCAAACGAGAGTACATTAAGCTCGCAATGACCTTCCATAGTGCTAAACGCCAGCAGTGGTCGAATCTCCTTTTTTACAGGAATTTGATAGTAACATTTGTTCAAATCTATCTTAGAGAAGAAATGAGCTTTACTCAGCTTAGCAAATAATAGGTTCTGATCCGGCAAAGGTTGTGCCTTAAATTCCGTTACTGCGTTTAGCCTCCAGTAATCAATACAGCGCCTATGTTATCCGGATGGCTTTCTGAGGAGTATCACACTAGAGCTGTAGGGAGAGTCTGATGTAGCGATGATACCCGCTGTGACAGAGTATGAAAATCGAACATCTCGATCAGTCGCTTTACTCCCACAATCACCCCTCATTTTTTTGCAAGCAAATCGTCCAACGTGGGTTTCCCTCGCTTCCTAATTAGCATGTACGTTGGTTATGTGTAAGCTATGCCTCTCTCGCTATCCGCATTACTTATAGTTAGCCACGTGTTACGTACATTTATTACCTAAGGGGGTAGTCTTCGGTCCTGCCAAATGTACGCACCAGTCTTAATATAGTTATATTATTTGTGCGTTCGATTGATTCACGCACTGACGTGCACAATGCAGTGTGAGTTGCTTTGGACGCACGGGTAACCTAGTTAAGGGATTCTGACGTCATGTTTTGAACGGGGCAGTTCGGACCATGTTTATGTCCGATATATATTTCTTGGATTTTTCTGGCAAGTTTGAAGAAGCCATTATTTTGTAATGATATCTACTGGTATTCATGATGAAGCCAATAGTGGAAGTATCAAGTAAGTGTCGCCCCATGTCATATCGAATGTTTATTGAGTTAAATTAAAGTATCAGGCCGCTCCTAGTTTTGGTCTAGCGGGAATTCATCGTAGTATGTCATTCCTAGAATGGACAGACGGAGTCGTTAGCCCTTTTGAATTACCGTAGAGGGAGGATACCTACGAGTAAACGAAGTTAATTGATTTGTATGCTTCACATGTTTTTTATATGCCGTATTTTCGTCAATGCCAAAGTCGTGGCATGGATATAGAGAGGTTAGTCAACACAGAACTCTAACCTGGTCGTATTGTCGTGGATGACTTTGTTTGGATTTTATATATATATGCTACCTAAGTATCGTATGGAAAAGGTCTGGAATTGTTACAAGTATGATAAGAAGTATTGCTCCTTGAGAATGAATCCGTTGGCCATAAGATACGTCCTTGAAAGAAGGTCAACGGACTTGACTGCAATACATATGATATGGTAGAGGAAGTGATCCTTAGTCACTTGAATAAGAGGACTTAATTGTTAGAGAATCTTCATGAACTTGAAAAGTAATTATCAACATTTTGACGTATGACCTTTTTGCACCTGTAACTATGATCGTCTTGTTCTACTCCGTATGTGTCATGTTAAATAAAATATATGTACAGTCATCACAGACTTGTGTGCTGTCAGTAAGTGACCAGTTAAACACTACTTGTTGGAGTTCGTTTTGAAGAACATTTTCTGACATTTTTGTTCCTTTCCAACCATTCGCGTAACGAAGTTCTTCACCATTAGAACTGAACACCCCAACAGTAAATGGTATGCCAGTGTGGTCTGGAAATAAATAATTTCACAGGAACGTACTCAATCCAAGTATCGGTTGAAAAGAAGATTTGAACTTTCAAGGCGACAACATCTCAAACTTGGAACCTAGTGTGATGATGAATCAGAATCAACTTACGGTTACCAAATGCTCAAGGTCATCAATCAACCTCCACGTCAAGTTTTACAGTGACTGACTGCCTTGGGATCACCTATTCGTCATTATTACGTGCGAGCTGTTGTTATATACGCAGAGCGAAGTATTTTATCCTCAGACGTACATCCACGGAGACGAGGCACATTGTTTTTTCCCGGCACACGCGAGATGAGTATAACGTGCTTTCGTTGTACATTTTATTACTTTTAGCTGTGCCTTCTATAGTTATGTCCATCTTTACATTTTCCATGTTATATGTTGTACATTCGTCGTGGGAGGTAGGGAGGTTGATCTGACGAACGAGATCCATCTCGAAGCCAATTCGGGCTCTTCGTCAGACGTTCTGTAGGGCACAACTTGTAAGTTTCAACTGAGCGATAATTCCGGTCCAAGGCTAGAAACCTTGCCGAAGTTCCGATCGCTAATTGTTCCTTATAATAGTATCTGTTTAGCTGTTCCGTCAAGATTTAATTGTTGTTCTCGTAGTTATTTTTACTCGTATTTAGTTTTATGATGAATTTTGTTTGTATTATGCGTCCGTCTCACCTTTCCTGTCGTTCAGTTTTTTACAAAACCTATGTTTTTTACACTGTGTTGTCAATTGTCCTGTTGAGTATCTGATCGTAGTTGTCATCGTAAATTTTTACGATATTCTATTTTAGTTACACATTTCTATTTTTGTTGATTTCTACGATTGTGTTCACTCGTCTTTGATTATCGTGTCTTGTCGGTAATGTTTCTATTGTCTTTCACGTTGTTGCTTTCATGACATTTCATTACATAAATTACTGTATTGATTATTAACATATTTCATAATTATATGATAACAAAATATACCGTTCTAGGACAGGAACGAAGAACACTTGTTATAGTAACAAGGTTAATTAATTTACATTGATTAATTATCATTTTATAAATCAAGAGTATTGTGACTACTTATAAAGCATAATGTATTCACTAGATTATTTCATTAAGCAAGCAAAAGCTCTTCAGATGGCTCCTGATGAAGCAAAAGCATTTGCACTTGCAGAATATAAGAAACCTCAAGAAATAGAAGCCGAACAGAGATAGCTAGAAACTTTAAGATTACAAAATTTGAAATTTGAGGCGGAGGAGAATGAGAAACGATTTCAGCGAGAGGCAGAACAGAAACAAAAGGAAATGGAAGAAAGAAGATTAATAGCTGAACAAGCCGCTGAATTAGAAGAGAAACGATTTCAGCGAGAGGCAGAACAGAAGCAAAGGGAGGCTGAAGAAAGACTTAAAATTGAGATGGAAGTTAAACAAAAGGAAATGGAAGAAAGAAGATTAATAGCTGAACAAAATACAAAACGACTTCAGCTTGAGATGGAAGAGAATGATAAAAAACGACAGCATGAACTAAAATTAGCAGAGTCAGAATATGAGAGACTTAGGTTAACTCAGGAAGCTAATTCTCAGAGAACTTTTGAAAGCCAAACTTCATCCAGACATGATCACTTTAAGGAAATTCACCTTAAATTACCTAAATTTAATCCCCCGTCGGATGACGTAATATTTTTCCTAGATAGATTTGAGGCCACTTGTAGGTCTTATAACGTGGATAAAACACTGTATTGCACATATTTATCCAGGTTACTTACTGGGGATGCTTCAGCAGTTTATCATACTACCAGTATTAATGAGAAGAATGATTATAATGCTCTTAGAGCCGCACTTCTGAAGAAATTTCAAATGACAGAAGATGAATACCGATTAAGATTTCGTACATTACTACCGCAATCAAGCAGAAATTTCAGTGATTTTCTGTCACAAATACGACTAACCCTAGAAAGATGGATCGAATTATCCAAAATTGAAAAGTCGTATGAAGGTCTCTTCGATTTACTAATGCGCGATAAGGTACTATCGTCTGTAAATCCTACATTTCTCGCATTTTTACACGAACGGAAACCTTTATCTATGAAAGACTTAGAAGAACATGCAAAAAATTTCTGCACTGCTCACCCAACCATGGATCTAGGTAATGCACAGATTAAGAGTGAATTGCCTGTTGCTTTTGCAGCACAACAAAACAATTTTTCACGAAATCGTTCCTTTAGTGCTGACAGGTATGTCAATAAGGGAAATAATTACAATTTTAACAATGATAACTTTTACAAAGGGAAGCAATTTCAACAATCTGCTCCATTTAATGTTTCTTGGAACCAAACTCACAGATCGCGAGATTTTGGTAACAATAATTTTAAAAATAATCAAGGACATTATAATAAACAAAACTGGAGATCAAGATCTCAGGGTCCGCAAAACAGACAAGGTTCTTGGAATAAAAATTTTAAAGAACATCATAACTTTAATTATTCAAATTATCGGACTCATCCAAATTTTAACTCAAGCAGAAACGACAATTATGGCAATTTTAATGCAAATAATCAAAATCGATCGCGTCGTAGAGATAGATCGTCGAGTAATACGGGTAGACATTCTAATGTCGCTTTAAGTGATACACAGGCTAACATTGAACAGGGTAAAGTAGCTGAAACTCACAATGCTATGTCTTGTTCTCTTGATTGTACCCAGGTGAAATACTGTCCAGAATGCTCGACTCTTTTCCAGCCTAAGGCGATCACGACGCTGCGTTGCGGACATACCTTGCCTAGTCTACCTGTAGTCTGTACGGCCACTGCTGCGTCAGTACACCAGGGACAGGGCTCTCTTAAGTTTAACAAGGGATTTTTCATTAACATTTCATGCTCTCTCCTATTTGACTCAGGTTGTAGTACTGTGGGCGTCCGGACTTCGCTGATCAACCCAAGTTGTGCCACGGGCAGGGTTGTCAAGTGTGTGACTTTTGGTGGCACCGTTGAAACATTTCCCACTGCTATTATTGACCTTAATACACCATGTTTTTTCAGGAAAGATCCAGGCATGTCTCCTTCCGAATCCAATTTGTGATGTAATACTTGGTCGCATACATGGTATTAAAGAGTGTACACCACAGCAAATTGCTGAATGGGAAGAGCGACATATTCAAACTGCAAATGCAGTAGTGACTAGAGCGCAAGCTACTAATATGTCGCATGATACACCTATTGAACCTACAGTTCATACCACTTGTGATGATGATGCTCCTATTTCACGGGAGTTGTTTGCAACATTGCAAAAGAATGATGATTCATTAAAAAAAAATTTTTCAGTATGTGAACAAAAAGAATACCAGCAACAAACTTGCAAAATCTAGACATGACTTTATACTTTAAAATGGGATTTTGGTTAGAGTAATACGGGAAAAGGATTCATCCTTATGTTATCAGATCTTAGTCCAATCCTCTATGAGATCTCGTATATTACGACATGCGCATGACTCGCAATGTGCGGGCCATATGGGTTTTTTGCGTACCAAATCCAGAGTGCTTTCGGCATTCTACTGGCCAGGCGTCCATAGGGACATCACTCTCTATTGTCGGTCCTGTTTGATATGTCAGGAAGTTAAGGTACGGGGTCCATTTCATGCGGCTCCTATTCAAACTGCGGACATCCCGATTAGACCATTTGATAAAATGGCTATAGACATTATTGGTCCGATGCTTCCATCTGCTAGAGGGCATACGCATATTCTTACGTGCATTGATATGTGCACTCGTTGGCCTGAGGCCATCCCTCTCAAGAACACTTCATCTGCCAGTGTAGCAGAGGCATTGATGTTAATCTTCTCACGCATTGGTTTTCCACGGAAAATCTTGTCGGATCATGGGGTTCAGTTCATTTCTGAATCCATGTCTCAAGTTATGAAGACATTAGGTATAGACAGATCTCTTAGTTCTATTTATCATCCGATGTCAAATGGGTTAATTGAGCGTCTCAATAGGACACTCAAGCAGTTGTTGGGTAAGATGACCCAAGACCATCCCCAAGACTGGGATCGGGTCATACCCGCTGCTCTGTTCGCGTATCGCGAAGTACAAAATCAAGCCACGGGGTTTCTCCATTCCAGCTAGTTTTTGGCATGCAACCACGCGGTCCGATGTCGTTAATCCACGACTTATTGGTTGACGAGAATATTGAAGAGGAAACTCAATCCTCTTATGAGTATGTGATCTCTCTGAGAAAGAGAATCATAGATGCTTGTAGACTAGCTACTGCATCATCCGAACAAGCCAAAGAAAAAGCTCGTCTATTTGCAAACAAGTATAGACGTCTTCGCCAGCTTATTCCTGGTGACGAAGCTTTTGTATTACTCCCTGCGCATAACAATCGTCTTTTAATTACCTGGAGAGGTCCTTTCAGGATCATCTCAAGAATATCCGATGTCGACTACATCGTTGATGTTAATGGTAAACATAAAACCTTCCACATTAACATGTTGAAGGAGTATTACTCACGTCCTGATTATCTACAGTCAGTGTTCCAGGCAACTGACGATCCTACACCTCCTATTCAACACTATTCTAGTTTGTCAGTCATCCAAGAAGAAGAATCTTCTTTCGATGATGTACAACTACCAATACCAGTTGTACCACTCCATTCCACTGAGAAATGGAATGATGTTACAATCTCATCTACTCTTTCGGCTGATCAACGTCAGCAAGTCTCTAATATTCTACACTCGTATGAGGATGTCCTCACTGACATCCCAGGTCATACGTCAGTCATCCAACATGACATTATTCTGACTGACGATACGCCTATTCGAGTTCGCCCATATCCTATCCCTTTACACTTTCGTGATAAGGTTGATAAGGAATTGGATGAGATGCTTCAATTAAATATAATTGAACCATCTTCATCACCATATTCTTCTTCTATGGTAATCATTAGGAAGAAGGACAACAATATACGTCTTTGCGTAGATTACAGGAAATTAAACAAAGTTACAAAATTCGATGCGGAACCGTTACCTCTTTTAGACGACTTATTGGAGAAATTATCTCATGCCACATTCTTTTCGAAATTTGACCTTTCAAAGGGCTATTGGCAAGTGCCACTCACTCCTAAAGCAAAGCCATTCACCGCTTTCTCGACGCCACGGGGTCTTTTTCAATGGAATTTTATGCCATTCGGATTAATGAATGCGCCAGCTACCTTTGTACGCATGATGCGCCGCATATTGTCTCATCGTTTCGATGTCATTACTTATATAGATGACATCTGTCTTTTCAGTGACTCTTGGGATGAACATATTCATGGATTAAAAGCTTTACTTTCTACCTTACGGGATTATAACTTAACAGCGAAACCTTCAAAGGCTTTTGTCGGTTTTCATGACATCTCATTTCTGGGTCACCGCATAGGTCATGGTTTCATGTATACAGAAGACAGTAACGTCTCTAAAATTTTAAACATCTCGGCACCTAAGACAAAAAAACAAGTTAGATCTCTTTTAGGACTAATACAGTTCTATTCAAAATTCATCCCTCATTTGTCTACTATAACTGCACCTTTTTCGTCTCTACTGAAGAAAGGCACATCTAATGTAATAAAGTGGTCGCAGGATCACCAAACGGCGTTAGACTATATAAAACGATTTTTTTCAAATGAACCTTTTTTGAGGTTGCCTAACAAAAATCTCACTTTCATTCTTCGCAGTGATGCATCTTCTTACGCTATTGCTGCAGTTTTGATGCAGGAATATAACGGCACCTTATTTCCGGTGATGTACGTGTCCAGAAAACTTACGGAGAGCGAACTCAAATACTCCGTTCTGGATAAAGAGCTCCTCGCATTAGTATGGGCAATCACAAAACTGGAACGTTACCTCCTCGGCTCACACTTTGTGGTGGAATCTGACCAAAAAGCTCTTACCGCACTGAACACGAAGAACGTTAAATCATCGAAGTCAGCGCGTTACGCTATAGCGCTTCAACCATTCAATTTTGAAATACGAGCTATTCCTGGAGTGAAGAATGTGTTCGCAGACTGTTTGTCGAGATGCCCAAGCGAACTTGTCGAAACTAAACCACTTCCAGATGTTGAAACATCCTCACCGATAACATGAATAACTTTGTACATTATCATTGATTGTACATCTATAAAGACTGTTTATATAATTGAAGTATTCGTATAAGTATAACTTTCAGGATATACTTACTTATAGATTATAACATTACTTCTTGTGTAGTAACATTTTATTAGTACGGGAACATTGATACTATAGTAACGTTTTATTAGAACGGGAACAGTGGTATTAGAGTAACATTTTATTAGTACGGGAACATTGGTACTACAGTAACTTTTTATTAGTATGGAAACATTGTTAAGAGCGACAAATATACATTTGTTATTCCTATGGAACATATTACACTACATATTGTGTTCGAGAATATATTTTATCGTGTATGGAACATTGAGAACATCGTCTCGTCGATTACTAACTAGTTGTAACTGAACATTGACATATTGATAGTGATATTGGAATTACTTAGAATATATTAGTAACTGGTTATTTGTTAGTAATTAAGAAATATATAAATTAGAATAATTCAATTTAATCTATTTAATTGATTATGGACCACACACATACTAACTTTCTTATTTGTCACGTAATACCTGCATTCACGGGTCTTAGTTATGATATCTCACTGTTAGATCACTAGTCAACCGTACTAGTGTTAGAAAACATTAAGGGTGTTGATTCTTAAAGTTTTTAATTTTGCATTGCTTCATTTTTGCACATTGTATTTTCAATTTTTCTGTTTTATTGATTCTCTTGTCATTGATTATCATCAGTGTTGCTGTTCATTTTCATTTTTGAAATCATATGTTTCAAATTTTTTTTTTTGAAAACTTAGTTGAATTTTATTATCATCTTTTTTTTTTTATGGTTTTTTCATTTTTCATTTTCAAACTTGTTTTACTTCGAATATTACCACATCGTTCCAACGTAGGTCGATTGTGGATGTGTGCTTAATGCATACTATCATTTAGTTATATTGATTTCGTTTAATATTCTTTTCTTAATATGATATAACTTTATGCATTTCATATCTTGTGGTAGTTTTGACTCACCTCTCTCGGGTACTAAGTTCAAAAAAATTAATAGAATTAATTTTTTTAAGGGGAGGTAATAAGGGAGCTGTTACGTACATTTATTACCTAAGGGGGTAGTCTTCGGTCCTGCCAAATGTACGCACCAGTCTTAATATAGTTATATTATTTGTGCGTTCGCTTGATTCACGCACTGACGTGCACAATGCAGTGTGAGTTGCTTTGGACGCACGGGTAACCTAGTTAAGGGATTCTGACGTCATGTTTTGAACGGGGCAGTTCGGACCATGTTTATGTCCGATATATATTTCTTGGATTTTTCTGGCAAGTTTGAAGAAGCCATTATTTTGTAATGATATCTACTGGTATTCATGATGAAGCCAATAGTGGAAGTATCAAGTAAGTGTCGCCCCATGTCATATCGAATGTTTATTGAGTTAAATTAAAGTATCAGGCCGCTCCTAGTTTTGGTCTAGCGGGAATTCATCGTAGTATGTCATTCCTAGAATGGACAGACGGAGTCGTTAGCCCTTTTGAATTACCGTAGAGGGAGGATACCTACGAGTAAACGAAGTTAATTGATTTGTATGCTTCACATGTTTTTATATGCCGTATTTTCGTCAATGCCAAAGTCGTGGCATGGATATAGAGAGGTTAGTCAACACAGAACTCTAACCTGGTCGTATTGTCGTGGATGACTTTGTTTGGATTTTATATATATATGCTACCTAAGTATCGTATGGAAAAGGTCTGGAATTGTTACAAGTATGATAAGAAGTATTGCTCCTTGAGAATGAATCCGTTGGCCATAAGATACGTCCTTGAAAGAAGGTCAACGGACTTGACTGCAATACATATGATATGGTAGAGGAAGTGATCCTTAGTCACTTGAATAAGAGGACTTAATTGTTAGAGAATCTTCATGAACTTGAAAAGTAATTATCAACATTTTGACGTATGACCTTTTTGCACCTGTAACTATGATCGTCTTGTTCTACTCCGTATGTGTCACGTTAAATAAAATATATGTACAGTCATCACAGACTTGTGTGCTGTCAGTAAGTGACCAGTTAAACACTACTTGTTGGAGTTCGTTTTGAAGAACATTTTCTGACATTTTTGTTCCTTTGCAACCATTCGCGTAACGAAGTTCTTCACCATTAGAGCTGAACACCCCAACACCACGCCTACCTGTCTTCTTTTCACGCGCTATCTAAAGCAGATATTTAGACTCATAACTGTCATTCCTTCAAAAGGGGGCGGGCGAGGGCGTCTGCCCACTGTACAACAAACACATGGAAGTAGAATTGTTTGAAGTTCATTACACGTCCGGCATTTCGCCGAGATCTGAAAACCTTTGTTGTTGATTAACACCAGATAACAGAGCAGACGGAGAACCCCGTTGCCTGGGGAAGAAATCTCCGCTGGAACGACGATGTCGTCGGCAAAGGTGTGTAAAAAAAAACTTTCATTCAGGAATTGACCGAAGAATTGCCCTAGGTGCGAATTTCTGTATTAAGGAAGGAAAATACAGCATTTCTAAATATATACCTCGCCTCCCTAAATCAATTATCAGTTTGCAATAGGATTTTCTGAAAGATCTAGCTCTCATTTTAGAGCCATATTTTCAATTGGATTTCTTATAATCATCATCTCATCTCAACTCGTAACCCGTCATGGGTCGTACGGGTGCCATTGTGGAAGCATCAGCAGACAGGGTCCTCCACTGCTCTCTATCCTCAGCAATGCGTACAAGTGTGGAAAAACAGTGTCCTGCCCATTCTTTGATGTTATCAGCCCAGGATTTTCTTTGCCTTCCTCTTCTCCGTTTACCTTCGACTGTTCCCTGGAGGATCATTTTCGAAAGGGAGTCATGACGAGTTACATGCCCAAACCAGGCAAGCTTTCGACGTTTCACTACTGATAAAAGTGGTTCTTGGTGGCCTGCATAGGTGTTTATCTTCTCTCTTATAATACGTGGAGATAATTTCAGTTTCCTGATTTGCGGTAAAATATATATTAGCATTCAAGTGATTCTTTGTGTTAAATTCATCATTTATAATTCACTAGGATTTTTAGATCCAAACCTCAGAAATGAGGTATCTGAGGAAAGTGGTTGAAGTAACAAGAAGAGACATGGTCCGCAACCAGACGATCCGTCAAGGCCTAAAATCCCATCCGCTGCAGACCCAAATAGAACAGTCCCAACTAAGATGGTTTGGCCATGTCTGCAGAATGGGAGAAGATCGGCTACCACGACAAGCATGGGAAACAAAGAGCCAGGGATCCAGACCCCCAGGACGACCGAGAGTCCGCTGGGAGGACAACATTAGACAATCTTTGAAGGACCGAGTACTAGAATGGAACCAGGCCAGGAAGAAGACAGCTGATAGAATGGTCTGGCGCTCTCTCTTCCAAATCTCTACACCTCACGGTAGAAGGGGAACGACTAAGTAAGTAAGTAAGTAAAATTTTTTTCTAAGTGCTAATAATAACGTATTAAATAAACATATAGCTAATTTCTCCAGCTGTAAACGTAAATTTAATTACTAGCTATTCCCCAGGAAATAGATGTTGTAATTAATTAATAAGACGCTAGGTGTTTGATAAACGACGAAGTATAATCATTCCTAATACATCATGTGTAACTTTATAAACGACAAGTGTTCATATCTCGTGTTAAAACCGTTAAGATAAACTAGACATTCGTGGTTTTAAAAAATATATATATATATAATTAAATACAGGAGTGATTAACAGATCTTACCTAAACGCGTAGTGTGTTAGGATATGATTTATATTATGATTACATGTTTATCTATTTTCTACATCTAGGCTGGTCATACCCTTGCGATCTAGCGGTCTTACGGTATTAAGGTCTTATGTTCTTAAACATCCAGACATTGTTGTGAAAAATCTGTTTGTTGTGACCCTGTGCGGTCCACCTTCTCTATCCATGAGAGTGGACAAAAACCAGAACAATAACAATAAAATTTAGAGTATAACAGGAATAGAACTATATACTAGAAAATCTTTCCATATATAGAAATATTACTGGCCTGCTGTGGCAGAATATACATCACTATTTTCTAAACATCTGACAGTAAAGTTTCTTACCACGGAATTATACGCGAGAGAACTCACTGGTCATACTCGGCTATTTCCCTCAGAGAACAGCCGAGGAGTAACATTCTTTTTTAAACATTTTATCACGTCAGAGAGTGTCACAGCCACCTGAGGCTAGACCACACTGGAACAATATATCTACCTATTAATTTCCATGACGGTGCCACCACATAGAAAACTTATTCCAAGCTAATACCTGCAGTGAAAGGAGGAATATCCAGGAAAAATACTATCGCATCAATTACAGCGACTCCCGGGAAATAGCAGTCAGCAAACCGGATAGTCTGGGGCTGCAATTGACAACGAATATGACTGAATAGTCTTAATTCCTGTTAGTTTTTTAAATTCCATGGAATGTATTCTGCGTCAACATTTGGGTAAGCATATCTGAAAGTGGCCACTGTATGCGTGTAGTGAGTGTACGGATAGAAAGAAATTTATTTCTTAGGTTACCACTAACATACCAATCTTCTTTTATTTATTTCTCACTAATCTGAGAGTTCACGGGATAGGTTAAATTAAGGACTTATTCTTTACCCGTCCTGACTATTCCCCACTCCCACTGTTAATTTTTTATATCTTTGGGTTAACTACCTCGGTTGGGATTTTCTTTGTTTTCCTTTATAAAAGGGAGGGCCTATTAAATTATATTTCATTTTTGTCTGTAAACTACAATTCATTGATGTAAATGCTTTTCTTGATGTTGTGATGTTTCTAGTGAAAATAAACGTAATAGACCTTAAGCTATAGTGTTGGTCAAACCCCTGCCCTTATATATGTTATCCATAGTTTTTTTTCACGTCTGTACGTATTTCTGTCACAAAATTGCGTGTACGTGAGTGTTGTGTAACTTGTATATTTTGAACAAGGAGAAAAAGTGCGTCTGATTTATAGATAGTCCTACAGATAGGCTGGATTAGAGAAATTACTCAATCCGGAGACTGTCCTTTCTCTTACACTATCACCTCGTGAGAAAAACTATTTCTTACCCCTTACTCTCACCGTTGAAACATTTCCCACTGCTATTATTGACCTTAATACACCATGTTTTTTCAGGAAAGATCCAGGCATGTCTCCTTCCGAATCCAATTTGTGATGTAATACTTGGTCGCATACATGGTATTAAAGAGTGTACACCACAGCAAATTGCTGAATGGGAAGAGCGACATATTCAAACTGCAAATGCAGTAGTGACTAGAGCGCAAGCTACTAATATGTCGCATGATACACCTATTGAACCTACAGTTCATACCACTTGTGATGATGATGCTCCTATTTCACGGGAGTTGTTTGCAACATTGCAAAAGAATGATGATTCATTAAAAAAAAATTTTCAGTATGTGAACAAAAAGAATACCAGCAACAAACTTGCAAAATCTAGACATGACTTTATACTTTAAAATGGGATTTTGGTTAGAGTAATACGGGAAAAGGATTCATCCTTATGTTATCAGATCTTAGTCCAATCCTCTATGAGATCTCGTATATTACGACATGCGCATGACTCGCAATGTGCGGGCCATATGGGTTTTTTGCGTACCAAATCCAGAGTGCTTTCGGCATTCTACTGGCCAGGCGTCCATAGGGACATCACTCTCTATTGTCGGTCCTGTTTGATATGTCAGGAAGTTAAGGTACGGGGTCCATTTCATGCGGCTCCTATTCAAACTGCGGACATCCCGATTAGACCATTTGATAAAATGGCTATAGACATTATTGGTCCGATGCTTCCATCTGCTAGAGGGCATACGCATATTCTTACGTGCATTGATATGTGCACTCGTTGGCCTGAGGCCATCCCTCTCAAGAACACTTCATCTGCCAGTGTAGCAGAGGCATTGATGTTAATCTTCTCACGCATTGGTTTTCCACGGAAAATCTTGTCGGATCATGGGGTTCAGTTCATTTCTGAATCCATGTCTCAAGTTATGAAGACATTAGGTATAGACAGATCTCTTAGTTCTATTTATCATCCGATGTCAAATGGGTTAATTGAGCGTCTCAATAGGACACTCAAGCAGTTGTTGGGTAAGATGACCCAAGACCATCCCCAAGACTGGGATCGGGTCATACCCGCTGCTCTGTTCGCGTATCGCGAAGTACAAAATCAAGCCACGGGGTTTTCTCCATTCCAGCTAGTTTTTGGCATGCAACCACGCGGTCCGATGTCGTTAATCCACGACTTATTGGTTGACGAGAATATTGAAGAGGAAACTCAATCCTCTTATGAGTATGTGATCTCTCTGAGAAAGAGAATCATAGATGCTTGTAGACTAGCTTATTCCTGGTGACGAAGCTTTTGTATTACTCCCTGCGCATAACAATCGTCTTTTAATTACCTGGAGAGGTCCTTTCAGGATCATCTCAAGAATATCCGATGTCGACTACATCGTTGATGTTAATGGTAAACATAAAACCTTCCACATTAACATGTTGAAGGAGTATTACTCACGTCCTGATTATCTACAGTCAGTGTTCCAGGCAACTGACGATCCTACACCTCCTATTCAACACTATTCTAGTTTGTCAGTCATCCAAGAAGAAGAATCTTCTTTCGATGATGTACAACTACCAATACCAGTTGTACCACTCCATTCCACTGAGAAATGGAATGATGTTACAATCTCATCTACTCTTTCGGCTGATCAACGTCAGCAAGTCTCTAATATTCTACACTCATATGAGGATGTCCTCACTGACATCCCAGGTCATACGTCAGTCATCCAACATGACATTATTCTGACTGACGATACGCCTATTCGAGTTCGCCCATATCCTATCCCTTTACACTTTCGTGATAAGGTTGATAAGGAATTGGATGAGATGCTTCAATTAAATATAATTGAACCATCTTCATCACCATATTCTTCTTCTATGGTAATCATTAGGAAGAAGGACAACAATATACGTCTTTGCGTAGATTACAGGAAATTAAACAAAGTTACAAAATTCGATGCGGAACCGTTACCTCTTTTAGACGACTTATTGGAGAAATTATCTCATGCCACATTCTTTTCGAAATTTGACCTTTCAAAGGGCTATTGGCAAGTGCCACTCACTCCTAAAGCAAAGCCATTCACCGCTTTCTCGACGCCACGGGGTCTTTTTCAATGGAATTTTATGCCATTCGGATTAATGAATGCGCCAGCTACCTTTGTACGCATGATGCGCCGCATATTGTCTCATCGTTTCGATGTCATTACTTATATAGATGACATCTGTCTTTTCAGTGACTCTTGGGATGAACATATTCATGGATTAAAAGCTTTACTTTCTACCTTACGGGATTATAACTTAACAGCGAAACCTTCAAAGGCTTTTGTCGGTTTTCATGACATCTCATTTCTGGGTCACCGCATAGGTCATGGTTTCATGTATACAGAAGACAGTAACGTCTCTAAAATTTTAAACATCTCGGCACCTAAGACAAAAAAACAAGTTAGATCTCTTTTAGGACTAATACAGTTCTATTCAAAATTCATCCCTCATTTGTCTACTATAACTGCACCTTTTTCGTCTCTACTGAAGAAAGGCACATCTAATGTAATAAAGTGGTCGCAGGATCACCAAACGGCGTTAGACTATATAAAACGATTTTTTTCAAATGAACCTTTTTTGAGGTTGCCTAACAAAAATCTCACTTTCATTCTTCGCAGTGATGCATCTTCTTACGCTATTGCTGCAGTTTTGATGCAGGAATATAACGGCACCTTATTTCCGGTGATGTACGTGTCCAGAAAACTTACGGAGAGCGAACTCAAATACTCCGTTCTGGATAAAGAGCTCCTCGCATTAGTATGGGCAATCACAAAACTGGAACGTTACCTCCTCGGCTCACACTTTGTGGTGGAATCTGACCAAAAAGCTCTTACCGCACTGAACACGAAGAACGTTAAATCATCGAAGTCAGCGCGTTACGCTATAGCGCTTCAACCATTCAATTTTGAAATACGAGCTATTCCTGGAGTGAAGAATGTGTTCGCAGACTGTTTGTCGAGATGCCCAAGCGAACTTGTCGAAACTAAACCACTTCCAGATGTTGAAACATCCTCACCGATAACATGAATAACTTTGTACATTATCATTGATTGTACATCTATAAAGACTGTTTATATAATTGAAGTATTCGTATAAGTATAACTTTCAGGATATACTTACTTATAGATTATAACATTACTTCTTGTGTAGTAACATTTTATTAGTACGGGAACATTGATACTATAGTAACGTTTTATTAGAACGGGAACAGTGGTATTAGAGTAACATTTTATTAGTACGGGAACATTGGTACTACAGTAACTTTTTATTAGTATGGAAACATTGTTAAGAGCGACAAATATACATTTGTTATTCCTATGGAACATATTACACTACATATTGTGTTCGAGAATATATTTTATCGTGTATGGAACATTGAGAACATCGTCTCGTCGATTACTAACTAGTTGTAACTGAACATTGACATATTGATAGTGATATTGGAATTACTTAGAATATATTAGTAACTGGTTATTTGTTAGTAATTAAGAAATATATAAATTAGAATAATTCAATTTAATCTATTTAATTGATTATGGACCACACACATACTAACTTTCTTATTTGTCACGTAATACCTGCATTCACGGGTCTTAGTTATGATATCTCACTGTTAGATCACTAGTCAACCGTACTAGTGTTAGAAAACATTAAGGGTGTTGATTCTTAAAGTTTTTAATTTTGCATTGCTTCATTTTTGCACATTGTATTTTCAATTTTTCTGTTTTATTGATTCTCTTGTCATTGATTATCATCAGTGTTGCTGTTCATTTTCATTTTTGAAATCATATGTTTCAAATTTTTTTTTTGAAAACTTAGTTGAATTTTATTATCATCTTTTTTTTTTAATGGTTTTTTCATTTTTCATTTTCAAACTTGTTTTACTTCGAATATTACCACATCGTTCCAACGTAGGTCGATTGTGGATGTGTGCTTAATGCATACTATCATTTAGTTATATTGATTTCGTTTAATATTCTTTTCTTAATATGATATAACTTTATGCATTTCATATCTTGTGGTAGTTTTGACTCACCTCTCTCGGGTACTAAGTTCAAAAAAATTAATAGAATTAATTTTTTTAAGGGGAGGTAATAAGGGAGCTGTTACGTACATTTATTACCTAAGGGGGTAGTCTTCGGTCCTGCCAAATGTACGCACCAGTCTTAATATAGTTATATTATTTGTGCGTTCGCTTGATTCACGCACTGACGTGCACAATGCAGTGTGAGTTGCTTTGGACGCACGGGTAACCTAGTTAAGGGATTCTGACGTCATGTTTTGAACGGGGCAGTTCGGACCATGTTTATGTCCGATATATATTTCTTGGATTTTTCTGGCAAGTTTGAAGAAGCCATTATTTTGTAATGATATCTACTGGTATTCATGATGAAGCCAATAGTGGAAGTATCAAGTAAGTGTCGCCCCATGTCATATCGAATGTTTATTGAGTTAAATTAAAGTATCAGGCCGCTCCTAGTTTTGGTCTAGCGGGAATTCATCGTAGTATGTCATTCCTAGAATGGACAGACGGAGTCGTTAGCCCTTTTGAATTACCGTAGAGGGAGGATACCTACGAGTAAACGAAGTTAATTGATTTGTATGCTTCACATGTTTTTATATGCCGTATTTTCGTCAATGCCAAAGTCGTGGCATGGATATAGAGAGGTTAGTCAACACAGAACTCTAACCTGGTCGTATTGTCGTGGATGACTTTGTTTGGATTTTATATATATATGCTACCTAAGTATCGTATGGAAAAGGTCTGGAATTGTTACAAGTATGATAAGAAGTATTGCTCCTTGAGAATGAATCCGTTGGCCATAAGATACGTCCTTGAAAGAAGGTCAACGGACTTGACTGCAATACATATGATATGGTAGAGGAAGTGATCCTTAGTCACTTGAATAAGAGGACTTAATTGTTAGAGAATCTTCATGAACTTGAAAAGTAATTATCAACATTTTGACGTATGACCTTTTTGCACCTGTAACTATGATCGTCTTGTTCTACTCCGTATGTGTCACGTTAAATAAAATATATGTACAGTCATCACAGACTTGTGTGCTGTCAGTAAGTGACCAGTTAAACACTACTTGTTGGAGTTCGTTTTGAAGAACATTTTCTGACATTTTTGTTCCTTTGCAACCATTCGCGTAACGAAGTTCTTCACCATTAGAGCTGAACACCCCAACACCACGCCTACCTGTCTTCTTTTCACGCGCTATCTAAAGCAGATATTTAGACTCATAACTGTCATTCCTTCAAAAGGGGGCGGGCGAGGGCGTCTGCCCACTGTACAACAAACACATGGAAGTAGAATTGTTTGAAGTTCATTACACGTCCGGCATTTCGCCGAGATCTGAAAACCTTTGTTGTTGATTAACACCAGATAACAGAGCAGACGGAGAACCCCGTTGCCTGGGGAAGAAATCTCCGCTGGAACGACGATGTCGTCGGCAAAGGTGTGTAAAAAAAAAACTTTCATTCAGGAATTGACCGAAGAATTGCCCTAGGTGCGAATTTCTGTATTAAGGAAGGAAAATACAGCATTTCTAAATATATACCTCGCCTCCCTAAATCAATTATCAGTTTGCAATAGGATTTTCTGAAAGATCTAGCTCTCATTTTAGAGCCATATTTTCAATTGGATTTCTTATAATCATCATCTCATCTCAACTCGTAACCCGTCATGGGTCGTACGGGTGCCATTGTGGAAGCATCAGCAGACAGGGTCCTCCACTGCTCTCTATCCTCAGCAATGCGTACAAGTGTGGAAAAACAGTGTCCTGCCCATTCTTTGATGTTATCAGCCCAGGATTTTCTTTGCCTTCCTCTTCTCCGTTTACCTTCGACTGTTCCCTGGAGGATCATTTTCGAAAGGGAGTCATGACGAGTTACATGCCCAAACCAGGCAAGCTTTCGACGTTTCACTACTGATAAAAGTGGTTCTTGGTGGCCTGCATAGGTGTTTATCTTCTCTCTTATAATACGTGGAGATAATTTCAGTTTCCTGATTTGCGGTAAAATATATATTAGCATTCAAGTGATTCTTTGTGTTAAATTCATCATTTATAATTCACTAGGATTTTTAGATCCAAACCTCAGAAATGAGGTATCTGAGGAAAGTGGTTGAAGTAACAAGAAGAGACATGGTCCGCAACCAGACGATCCGTCAAGGCCTAAAATCCCATCCGCTGCAGACCCAAATAGAACAGTCCCAACTAAGATGGTTTGGCCATGTCTGCAGAATGGGAGAAGATCGGCTACCACGACAAGCATGGGAAACAAAGAGCCAGGGATCCAGACCCCCAGGACGACCGAGAGTCCGCTGGGAGGACAACATTAGACAATCTTTGAAGGACCGAGTACTAGAATGGAACCAGGCCAGGAAGAAGACAGCTGATAGAATGGTCTGGCGCTCTCTCTTCCAAATCTCTACACCTCACGGTAGAAGGGGAACGACTAAGTAAGTAAGTAAGTAAAATTTTTTTCTAAGTGCTAATAATAACGTATTAAATAAACATATAGCTAATTTCTCCAGCTGTAAACGTAAATTTAATTACTAGCTATTCCCCAGGAAATAGATGTTGTAATTAATTAATAAGACGCTAGGTGTTTGATAAACGACGAAGTATAATCATTCCTAATACATCATGTGTAACTTTATAAACGACAAGTGTTCATATCTCGTGTTAAAACCGTTAAGATAAACTAGACATTCGTGGTTTTTAAAAAATATATATATATAATTAAATACAGGAGTGATTAACAGATCTTACCTAAACGCGTAGTGTGTTAGGATATGATTTATATTATGATTACATGTTTATCTATTTTCTACATCTAGGCTGGTCATACCCTTGCGATCTAGCGGTCTTACGGTATTAAGGTCTTATGTTCTTAAACATCCAGACATTGTTGTGAAAAATCTGTTTGTTGTGACCCTGTGCGGTCCACCTTCTCTATCCATGAGAGTGGACAAAAACCAGAACAATAACAATAAAATTTAGAGTATAACAGGAATAGAACTATATACTAGAAAATCTTTCCATATATAGAAATATTACTGGCCTGCTGTGGCAGAATATACATCACTATTTTCTAAACATCTGACAGTAAAGTTTCTTACCACGGAATTATACGCGAGAGAACTCACTGGTCATACTCGGCTATTTCCCTCAGAGAACAGCCGAGGAGTAACATTCTTTTTTAAACATTTTATCACGTCAGAGAGTGTCACAGCCACCTGAGGCTAGACCACACTGGAACAATATATCTACCTATTAATTTCCATGACGGTGCCACCACATAGAAAACTTATTCCAAGCTAATACCTGCAGTGAAAGGAGGAATATCCAGGAAAAATACTATCGCATCAATTACAGCGACTCCCGGGAAATAGCAGTCAGCAAACCGGATAGTCTGGGGCTGCAATTGACAACGAATATGACTGAATAGTCTTAATACCTGTTAGTTTTTAAATTCCATGGAATGTATTCTGCGTCAACATTTGGGTAAGCATATCTGAAAGTGGCCACTGTATGCGTGTAGTGAGTGTACGGATAGAAAGAAATTTATTTCTTAGGTTACCACTAACATACCAATCTTCTTTTATTTATTTCTCACTAATCTGAGAGTTCACGGGATAGGTTAAATTAAGGACTTATTCTTTACCCGTCCTGACTATTCCCCACTCCCACTGTTAATTTTTTATATCTTTGGGTTAACTACCTCGGTTGGGATTTTCTTTGTTTTCCTTTATAAAAGGGAGGGCCTATTAAATTATATTTCATTTTTGTCTGTAAACTACAATTCATTGATGTAAATGCTTTTCTTGATGTTGTGATGTTTCTAGTGAAAATAAACGTAATAGACCTTAAGCTATAGTGTTGGTCAAACCCCTGCCCTTATATATGTTATCCATAGTTTTTTTTCACGTCTGTACGTATTTCTGTCACAAAATTGCGTGTACGTGAGTGTTGTGTAACTTGTATATTTTGAACAAGGAGAAAAAGTGCGTCTGATTTATAGATAGTCCTACAGATAGGCTGGATTAGAGAAATTACTCAATCCGGAGACTGTCCTTTCTCTTACACTATCACCTCGTGAGAAAAACTATTTCTTACCCCTTACTCTCACATAGTTATCACTATCCCCTTTGCTCAGACAGGACTATCAACATCTATTACCTATCTTATAAAAATCTACGACACCCGCGTCGAGTAAATACTCGATTTCTTCCCTCAAATCTGTGGCTTTAGCATAGGGGAGAGGATATGGTTTTACTCTGACCGGCTTCGGGTCTAACACCTTCATGTCAAATTCATCTAAATGGGTGAGCCAGGGCTTGTCGGTGAGCACTCCTCTAACATCCCTTACAATTGCACCACCTGGTTATTCTCTTTCTCTGATAGCTGTCGGCACGTTTTCTCGTCCTCATACGTTTCGTGGGGTCAGAGTGGGTACTCAACTTCGGTGTGAGTTCCAAAGTCCACTTCCGACGCGAGAGCCAGTCACTAGGTGAACAGGTTCCGCAACAGGTCGTTCGTTATAGTGTTTAAGGAGGTTTATATGGTACATTTTTCCTTTCCTCGGATGGTTATTTTATAGTTGGTCCGGGAAATTTTATCTACGAAACTGAACGGTCCTTGTCACCCTATGTGGAGTTTGTTGGTGCTGCTGGGCAGAAGTAACAGCACTTTATCTCCCACACTTATTACTCTTTCGCCTTTCTATTGAAGAGGCGCGCGTGCTTTTGACGTGCTTCACGCACGTTTTCGGCGGCTGTCTCCCAGCCGAATTTCAACCTTTCCTTCAGCTTTGTGACGTACTGAGAGGCAGTATGACAGTTTCATCTGCCTTGGCATCAGTCCATGTCCTAATCAGAGCCTCAGGTGGTTCATTGATGGGCCGGCCAAACAGTAACGTGGCAAGAGGTAAGCCAGTAGATCGGTGGGGCGCCTCTCTGTAGGCAAACAGGGCTGCCAACAAGAATAAATCCCGGTCCCCTGGTTTCTCGTGTGCTAATTTGCGTACTATGGAAATAGGCGTGCCGTTGAACCGCTTTACCTGGCCGTTCCCTTGGGGCCGATGTGGACTAATGTGAATATGCTTCGTGCGGAAGATCCTAAACACCTCCTCCATCAGTTTCCCCCTGAATTGGGATCCATTATCAGTCAGAATTTCCTGAGGGAAACCCAGTCTCTTAAAGATCGAGAGTAAGGCCTCTGCGATATGCACATAATCTATGGAGGAGACAGCGACCGCTACTCCCCACATGGTGCATGTACGAGTATCTACCAGAGTCAAGATATACTTGTTTCTCCTCCTAGTTCTTTCGAAGGGTCCCACCAAATCTACAGCGACTCTTTCAAAGGTAGTGCCTGTAATATGCATCTCTCCTAGCGTGGCGGGAGCCATCCAATGCCTGGGCTCCACCCTTTGGCATTGGGGACATGATTTAAAAAGCTGGATGTCAGCGTTCACTCCCGGCCAGAAATATGTGCCCCACTGCGTTGCATGGTAGCTCTCTTCCCCATATGCCGCGAATCGAAGCTGAATGCCTGTAGAGGGTTAATTATTTATCTGATACATGATACAGATACTTCTTCCCTCTCGGAGTTCATTAGAGTATTTTAAGTAGCTGGAATATGGTGTCCAGCTATCTAGGGTAGATGTTTAATTTTAGCCCAACTTTTTGCAAAGTCCTCAAAACGTAAGGCTAGTCTTCAACAGTAGAAAACTCCATAATGCCCGATTGACGTTTTATACAATATATATTTTAATGAACGAAACGTAGCTCCTCAATGAATGCATCCATAAAATAGATGTCGTAAAACGTGTGTGTAAACCCACTTCTTACTTAAATCACTATGTCGAGATACAATATCGCCCAGCCAATCAACGAGCAACGTTCACCAGTCTCTGAGACAGAATAAAATTAGCCATAAACCCTGTTTTTCGGAACTCGGTTGGGGCCATCTTGTCACCCAATATGGCGGAAAAAAACCGAATAAAATTAGGCATAAGCCCTGTTTTTTCGGGACTCGTCTTGGTCACGGATGGTACGACGGATTGTACGGCGGAATGTACGGAACCGCAAACAGCCAATCAGCTTGCCACGACGAGAACCAACCAAAAGCTTTCCATCTACCTATTTATACGGGAGAGTTTATTCATAAACACGCACACACCAACACGAAGCCAGCTAGACGACCGACTGAAGAAGAGAAGCTGTCAGACTGATTTATTGCTCACCTGCATTGACCGGGAACTCTTGCTTCACTCAAGTCGTCGACTAGCCTGTTTAAATCTTAGAGGGTAAATATATTTACTATAAACTTGTAGGAAAATAGGCCTACAGCAGATATATAATGTTGGTATTTGTTGTGTGTCATTTATACTACCTACACCTGTATATATTTAATATAAATTGTTACAGGTTACTGATTGTATCTTGGGGAATTAGGTATAATGATTGTATTTCCTGATATGATTGATGAAGACGAAGACCAACTGAAATATAACCAAATTGTTAGGACTCAATCTATTGTCTCACATAACTTCAGTCTATTGTCTCAGATAACTCCAACCTGAAATATAACCAAAACAGTCCTTGTTAGGACTCAATCTATTGTCTCACATAACTTCAGTCTATTGTCTCAGAATACTCCAACCTGAAATATAACCAAAACAGTCCTTGTTAGGACTCAATCTATTGTCTCACATAACTTCAGTCTATTGTCTCAGATAACTCCAACCTGAAATATAACCAAAGCAGTCCTTGCCTGGAACTTCGCAGGAGCACAGTGATTGCACAGGAGCTACATCTTTAGTCCCCCCTCAGTTTTGGGTGGGCTAACGAAACGATCATCAGCAGTTGTTGTGTGAATCAAACTAAGAAGGACAGAACTTTTGAGAGATGAGTACACATTAGTACCATTTCTGTCAGCAATTGTGAGCATTTAACTGTCAAGGACGAAAAACTGAGTAGCATAGCAAGAGACAAAAATAACAGCATAGCTGATAAATTTTATATACTTAATTAACAGCACAGCTGATACATTTACTATAATTGAGTAACAGCACAGCTGATAAAATTTTGTTCCTATAATTGGAAAACTTGTAATATATATATAAATATATATATGTGATACCAGCTGGTGGTTGCTGTGATAAGTGAGGTGACGAAGTGAGTGTGTATGAAGGGTACAGTCACTCACCCTGTACTGTCAAGCATAGATCAACGAATCAGACTAGTGTTCGTTTCCAATTGACAGCACATAATTTATTCACACAGCAACATCAATCCGGTACGATACACTACACAGGTACAACAGGATACACAAAAATCAATAATAATCAATTGCGCAGAATTGCACAGCTGTTCAGTATGATGTAAACCCTGTTTACATCGCAGTTCTAATGTTACATCAGTAACTCCACCAGAACGACTGCTGATACTGCAGTTACAAAACGCCACACAGGCTTAAATCTATACATATACTCGCAGTTCTAATGTTCCACCAGAACGACTGCTGATACTGCAGTTACAAAACGCCGCACAGGCTTAAATATATATATACTCAAAAGACTGTCCGTCCGCTCTGTAGTCTACAAGTAATCTGGCCTGCACAAATCCTGGCCTTATAATCTCTTCAATAACTCTGATATCTGTTCATGGATCCTTAAATCTATATATACTCAAAAGACTGTCCGCTCTGCAGTCTACAAGTAATCTGGCCTACATAAATCCTGGCCTTATAATCTCTTCAATAACTCTGATATCTGTTCATGGATCCTTAAATCTACATATACTCAAAAGACTGTCCGCTCTGCAGTCTACAAGTAATCTGGCCTGCACAATAGAAATCTATCAGGGAGGTAAATATGATTCAAAACATCGGCCTGTAGACACCAAGGCCCCAGAACATGTCCTTAACATAAAGTATACCTTATCTTCTCTTATCTGCAGATAATCACACCTAAAATATGCAAATAATGGTACACCTCGAAAAATGGCCAAACATCGTTCCCGTACACTATCCTTGGGAACACACACAAGACACTGGGCTGACTCCAGTCAATGCCCAAACTTAGACTCCTCTCCGACTGCCATGGGAACACACATCTCCCGCCAAACAGTCACCGGACTCGGCTGTTCACGGACTAGCCGTGAGCTATTCACAGCCGGCCGAAACCAGTACAGAATAACTAAATGACTAGCGCTCACACGCTTTCTGTACACTCTGTTTTCTAACATAGAAATGTTTAAACAACTCCCGATTAAACAAGCCGACAAGTGCCACAACCCTGAATTCACACTGTATAATCAGCATAGTACGTATCACTCCCTTTTGGACCTTAACAATATGTAAATCATTTGTAAACTTACAAATCCATTACATTCCATCTTCCAACATACATCCTTCAGCACAAGAGTAGATAGTGTATATACTAAATAAATAATAAGGAAATTGTATTTGAATGACTTGTCAATTTTATCATTGTTAACTAAAATTTGTTTCCTTGTTTTCATATCACAGTTAGTTACACAGCGGAGGTGGCAATTTATGACTGTCTCCTCTCTACTAAATTTTCGAGATCAGATCATTCACAGCCGTAACTAATTTGTGATAACAGTAGTTCTCTCAGACACTGGGACTTCACCATTTTCTGCAGAAAGTATATTTCTGTAATTGTCAGTACTATACTGATCCAAGAGCCAATAAAAACCTCACGCTACAATAGACAATGACAATCTCTAGCCCGTCCATAAAATCAGTCTATTATCATGTAGACTACAGGAACAATGTCAGAGTCATCTTGCTGAAGTATTTAATATAATATTTCTCACTCATTCCTCTCCTTTCAGCACTGACGAGTCAGTATGAATATAATCACGCTTAGGCTCCAACTGTAGGACAACCTAGCTGATATGAAGATCATAAAACTCTATAACAAGAGTACACTTTCTGGAGCTCGTTCAAACACGACTTTCTCACACAGAGAATACACAGCCAAAGAGACCGAACTACCGCACCGATCTTCGATCTGAAGCCGGCAACGAATCGTCTGCTTAAAATCAGCAGACTATGTGACGTACTTCCGGGGTCGTCCTGGTAACGCTAATCAACAAGGAAGTCCGAAAACAAACCAAGTCGAGTGCGATAGAAAACTGTTATGAATTAAGTCATAAAAATGCCCCATATCTAGAACCAGCGATCTATATGGGGACGGCACTACCAATTGAGAATGCTCTTGTCCCTCTTTCCTCGTTCTCCGGTATAAGAACCCCTTCTTAGTATAGAAGTCTCCGGAGTGAGGAGGGCGGTGGCCAGTAGGCAGTTTCTTGAAGCATGCAATCAGTGTAGGGTCTTCTGCCTGAGCTTTCTTAAGCATCTCTGGGACAGGATTAGACACCTTATCTGACTCTTCTGCTTACTTCGATTGCGCCCTAGTCTGCACAGCGGCCAGAACTAGGGGCTGGGAAGGATTTCCCAAATAGACATATTTGCACCCAAGGATTATGTCGTAGATAGAGTCTGCAAGGATGGCCACCTTTATTCTGCCTTCTACATATTGTGATTGAATATCAATCATCGCAAGCCGCAGAGTAAGCGGCGCAGCGCCTCGATCCGCACATCTTATCTCTATAGTTTCGTCAGTAATCTGATTGGGCCTAACGAGGGCCTCCAAAAATACAGA
This sequence comes from Oreohelix idahoensis, assembly GCA_024509875.1. Lineage (NCBI taxonomy): Eukaryota > Metazoa > Mollusca > Gastropoda > Stylommatophora > Oreohelicidae > Oreohelix > Oreohelix idahoensis. The sequence goes on from JAMPIV010019304.1 coordinate 165,294, forward strand.
TTCATAATCTAGTCCCGAATCATATAAGCAGGTCACAGAGGCCACATTCACGAGGACTACTTCCCTTACTGAGGGGCGGGGAGAGTCCGCTACTGACTTTAGGCGCCGGACCTTCTCCTCTGTTCCTGTCAACATGCAAGCCGCATGATGAGGGGTGATTTTTTACTATGACAATCCAGAGTTATGGGTGTTTATTTTGCAAAATTTGCAATATTTCTTGCTGGGCCCCTGCTGCTTACCTCCTTGAGAACCCGTGGGTTTCTGTTTGTCTTGTTCTTCGACAATATAAAACATTCAAATGTTATAACATGCATATAATGTACATGATGAATTTATATTATTTGTTAGTTTGATTTATTTAGACTTTGATTCCTGGCTATGGGACGCCATTGAGACAATTTTTCATTTTGTGACGGATTCTTTCAGCGGAGAGTCTTATAGCAGGACTTTTTATTCCATTTTCTTCTTTTGATTTTCGTTGATTGTAGTTCTTCAGTTCAATACGGTTTGTACTTTTGTCTTGCCTCTCTGATAATAAACTCGGTGGCTGCTAACTGGGAATGATTTGTAATGTTTACAGAACTACAGATGATCTAACTTGGATAAATGTGAAATTTTACAGACCTACAAACGAGCCAACTGGGACATATTTTTAACGTTCAAAGACCTACAGATGAGCAGACTGGGATATATTTGTAATGCTGACAGAGCTATAGGCGGGCTAACTGGGATAGATTAGTAATACTGATAGAACTACAGATGAACTGACTGGAGCATAATTACAACGCTGTCACATAGGTTTTTTGAGATTATTAATGTGGTGGATTTGATGTTATGAATTGTTGTAGGTATTATTATATTTGTATTAAATGAGATTAGCTATGAAGGTCCCTGAATTTATCCAATAGTATTGTGAACTTTTCAGGGTACCTTTCCGCTACCACCTCTTTTATCTCATTCAAAATGTAATTATATTATTATATTAAATGTCTTCGTTTAGTGTCTAGGGTTATGAATGTAGAGTGTAATATACATAAATCAACAAACATACAAACAAATAGTTTATTATTCACAACAGCACACAGTACTACCACACTAACATACAAACGACACTTTAAAAGGCTATCTTATTTAAGACTGAGGTTGAAATTTGTGTAAATATGATTTTTACAATTTTATTATACTGATTCTAAATTAATTGGAATCAGGACTGACAATTTAAAAGTGAAATCAAATAATCATTTACATCAGTCAAATAGCACAATAGATCATCTGTCCATACATAAAATATTTTTCTAATATACGTCTGTAGTGTTCTCCTACTTTAAGGTAATACTGGTAGTACCACTAGGTTGTTGTTTGAAATCATACCCTTTTAGTAATGTTTGTTTCTATTTGTCACTTGTGGAACTATTAAATATTTGTCCCAGTTTTATTCACTGTCACTTTTTATATTTCTTCTTTTAAAGTTCTGTAGTTGAGCTCTCTGGTGCCGAACGAGAACTTATCTTGGCAGTAGAATATAGGTTGAACCTTTCCTCTGCTCGCTTGGCAATCTGTTCCCTGTTTGATAGGCAATGGCCACTAGCATGGGCTCGCAGTAAACAGTCAGAGTCCTGAATCAATCAGTTTTAAAGCCTTTGGTACCACATTAACGTCAGTGCCCAGGACCTCTGAAATGTGAAGGTATGCATCCTTCGTAATATCTAGCATACACTAATAGTCCACAGTTAAGGACATGTACATTACAAACAAACAAAAAGGGTCATAGCCTTATACAAACCTATGCCACCATTTTCTTTTGATGTGACAGTGTACACCAGTATTCCTTTCCCTAATAGTTACAACGCCATTGCAATTCCAGCTGTAATCTCTTCCATATAATAGGATAGGTGTAATGCTCCTTTATGACAATCATACATATTCTTGTAGTTTTACACCTCTCTGACAGTCTATCACATGGTGGATCAATCTTTAGGCTTTGCCTCATGTTCGCTATAGACCCACTCATGTTCAGACATATATTATTATTTCACATTCAATTTATATATAAAATACAGATTAATAAATGTCAATCTTACCACAATTTGTTCAATGAAATACACAGAGACGATGACTGACACAGTTTCGATCTGTTTTATTGTCCAGGCTGCCCAGAAATTGTATTTAAAAGCACAGCCTGATCTCATCTATCGCTGGTGAAACTTTTCTAGTAATGGCGTCCCCCCTAACGCTTATTCTGACAATATCGATTCAGTTAGCCAATCACTCTTAATTTTACAAGGGTAAACAGTCTTTCAAAAAATATCATTCAAACCTTTCTACGTTACTAGGCTATTTATGTTTATTCAAAGGTTAGCCAATAATATTTCGTCTCACTTCAAATGCCACCCAATCGGATTCACTGTATTATCTGAGCTTATCTGTCACCTACTTTTTCCCCCCAAAATATGCGATCCAATCTAAGCAGATATGACTTGACCTGACAGTATCTCTGATCTCTATGTATGGTTTTATCATTATTTAATTAGTTAAGGGACTATTTATATAACTAACACCATATTCTTGGTCAGCAAGTCTTCAGGTACACGAATCTACGATTTTTAAGGGCCTATGCGGTTTTGTTCAAAATTCTATCTTTTTTTCTATGTTAGTTGTTTATTTTTAAACTACCTCTCGTTCACTCTTTTTCCATGTAATATCAAGCCAAATACGAGAGCTTAGGTCATTCATAATAAGAGCTTAACATGTTTACATGACCGTAGTGTCCACAATTCTAACTTTTTCATTGTATTTGGGGAAACCCCTAAGGCAAGGCTTGCCACTGTGCTACAGTTGGCTTTTAGTTTAAAATCAATGCGAAACGAATTAGCATTTCATCTATCCTTGCCCTCCTCGTTCCACAATGCATTTTAGGCAAATATTTTCTTAGAACTAGGAAAAGTGGTTGGTTATGTCAAGGACGAATTTGAAAAATTGGGTACCGTTTTGTTCGGCTATTCGTTAGCAAATAATAATCTGAAGGCGTAGGCGACACCAACCGTTCTAGCAGAAAATTATTTTGTACTTTCTTATCTTTGTCTTTATGCCCTATACTGTTATATATTAATTTAGATATTGTATTTAGAAATCACTACAATTAATATATGTCAAAGTGGTATGAGAAGGATTGTTGAAACCATTACCTAAAACAATAAATAGTTTGACAACAAATACGATTTCAAGTAAGCAGAAACTACACATCAAACCCCAACTCCGACAACTGACTACAGAGATCACAGTTAAAAGTACGGGTAGAAAAATAAAGCAGACATTCCACCAAGAATGAACCAAAATCGCAGAACAAGACAGACAGTTTATCATTGACATATCAAATAAAACAACACAGTGAAACAATAAACAATCCAAAGGAATAATTACTTATTGCAATTTTAGACAGCATACGTCAAATCATCATCGATGAAGTCATAAATCAGCTGGAGTTAAGGAAGACCACACTATCAGTAGACACAAGAGGAAACGAAAAACACACATGGATCTTCATTTCAGCTAATAATACTTTTAACGACACGTCGGCACACTAGCAATAATAGATATAGAGGTAAAATCATGACACTTAAAAAATATAAATAAATAGGTATATGGATCAAACAAGCAGAAACACTCGAATAAACCTTACGACGTGACGGTCAGAGCAGCTAGCGGTTCTTCACAGAAATAAACATTTTCATGGCTAATATAAAGGTCCCTCCCCCCACATAATTAAATAAAAATGGACAGAAATAACAGTACAGCAAAATGTAATAAAAATGCGCACAATATACCCAGCTTATAACCGAGATATTACACCTCTTGTCAGGTTTTGACCGGATGTCGAATCTCAGAAATAAGAGAAAAAAAAACTTAACCATGTGATACTTTAAGAAACAGAGACAGAGCGTTATGGGAAAGCATCCTATTTACTTCCGAAGGGAAACAATTTAGATATTAACACAAATTATAATAAATAACACATTTTCATTTTTTTTTTAATTCTACGAATTTTTTAGACAAAATTGTAAGAGGCATAAGCAATTCACTTATTTTTGTTAGTACAATTTTTATTTTGTTAAAATTATATTGTGTGCCTTATGTTTAGAATAAAAAGACTTTAAATAATTTGGAGTTTGATGCACGTGTTAAAGTAGTGAACACTAATTTGCTCTGCCACTTTCAATGGTAATTAACAGGACACAAAAATGCTCTTAACCGTTTTATTCGCAGATGTGCTACGCTGTACAACCCAATGCCTAGAATCCGGCTTTTGGCTGGGATCATGTGTCTACGCACGGGAAACAGTAGTGACTTTCATGTAATGAGGTACCTAGTGTGAGAACACAGAGGATCACTACAATGACACATGTTGTCATTGGATCTTCTTGTGTTGGGACATGTGGTCTTGGCGAGGGCTGGGTATGGGTGGGGCAAGTGCAACCTCATGCGGGGAAGGGATATGCGACCTCATGCGAGGAAATTTAAAAAAAAAAAAAAAAATATTCGCAGATGTGCGCCGAAGCCTTTGATAGGGTTTCACATGCATTCTTACACAAAATGTTACAAGAAAATAATTTCGGCCAATATTTCAGATCTTGGATAGAAATCATATACAAAACTCCGGAAAGCAAATTGCTGATAAATCACAATATATCTGAAAAAATTTCTCTCACTCGATCAGTCAGACAAGGTTGCCCAATGTCTCCTTTACTATATGTACTAGTGTTGGAACCATTATTAGTGAGCATCAGAAAAAATACAAGTATTAAAGGCGTCCATGTACCAGGTATAGGTAAAAAGAAACTAATAGCATACGCTGATGACACAATCTTCTTCCCCTCAACCAGATTATCAATAATAAATATCCTAGATACATTCGATAAATTTAGCATAAATAGCGGTTCAAAGATCAACATTAAAAAATCACAAATAATGGGCATGGGACATTGGGCAAACAAAACAGCTTTTCCCATGCAGCTAGCACAAACTAGTAATATGAAAATATATGGAATAAATTTCATGTCTATACCATATAAAACAAACAAAGAAATGTGGAAAAATATAATCTTAAAAATTGAAAATAAATTAGAATGTTACAAATATAAATACGCTACAATCTTCGGTTGGGGCATTATAGTAAACACGTATGTTATCCCTAAGCTACTATATATATGCAATATTTTTAACCCTCCAAAAAGAACTATAATAAAAATAAATTCTGTAATCAGACATTTCATCTTCCGTCACACAACACATAACATAAAACACAAAACATTAATTCAGGATAAAGCAAGAGGAGGAATATCCCTACAAGATATATCTACCAAAATTCAAGCTATGAGAATCAAATTTATAAGTAGTATAATAAACGAACTCCAGGGATATCCCTTAGCACATTACTATGTTGGACTATCATTAGCAAAATTATGTCAATTTAACAATACAGCACCGCATCATTCCGGAGTCTTACCAAATTTCTATAAACAATGCGTCGCATGCATACAAGGAAATGAAACAATAATACCCCGAACAACCAAAGAGATATATCAAAATTTAGTGTTAGCACAGGAACCTCCGCTTTACCAAAGAATAAAAAGAGGATATAAATATTGTGTATCAGATTACTCGCAGGTTTTCACTCGTTTACAAAAGACAAACACATCACCAAGGGTGAAAGAAATAACTTATAGATTATTATTTAACTCAACACCAATCATGTATAGAGAAAGAAAAAAAAATTACGGTTTTAATAAAATGTAAACTCTAGACTAAACGTCATGGAGACAGAGAAACACATTTTCTTTTATTGCGATACAGTGACACAAACTTTGAACACTTTGAAACAGACCTTACAAAAACATACAACATCAGAAGTAGATATGTATAAAGCAGTTATGCTCAGCATCATTCCAAAGATGACCCCAAACATTGAAATACATTTACAAACGCTTTTAGCAGAATATAGACACCAAGTGTGGATTTGTAGAAATAAAGCCCTCTATGAGCAAAGGGTCTTTAATGCAAAACTTTTTCTATATATATTCACACAGAAAACAAAACATTTAACCCAGCTGACATAAAATTCAGAAAAGACAAACACCATACATGTTTGCATTTACTACAACATTATTTTATGGAAAATGTATGAGTATCATGTGTGTCTGCATGGAAATTTTTTTTTTTCTACTTCCAAAAGAAAAAAAAAAACCTATTGTGTCATTGTATTTACATTGAAACTTCTTTATGGAGAAGCGAAAAGAACATGTTTTGTAAAGTCAAACGGAATACGAATAAATAATGGAAGGGAAAAAAATAATAATAATAACTTAAAAAATGTAATTTTTAAAAAAAATCGCTTCTCGGCCTTTTGGCTAAGATCAAAGTGTCATGTCCAGGGCCGGGATCACACACAATTCACACATTGTACTAAATAAAGTCAATAGACCTCACTGTGAGCCCAGAAGGAGTATTAAAGTTATATTTAAAAAAATATATATATAAAAAAAATGTGCGCGCCGAAAAGTTTCATCAGCGCCAAATAGCGCGCACTTAGACAATCTTTTAAACACATTTTCTTACTTCGTATTTTCTCTTCTACCCTAGGGGCCGAAGTGACTAAGAAGTATGGCGTCCGCCTCTAATTATAAAGGTATAGGGTTCGTTCGGTTCCCAGTCTAAGGAATATTTATGATGGAATGTTTTTCAGAACCACTGCGTCCTAATCATGTCATACTCCCGATGATCCCCTGGGTAGTGTGATTGGATGCCTAGCCTTCTCGGATAAGGACGAACAAATAGTAGGTTCCAAGTGCAAGTTGCACACGTTAAAAATTCCCTGGCAATTGGAAATCGTAATGAGTAGGCCTTACGGACCTTGCCCTAGCAGAATTTACAAAATTAAGAAAACCTATCCGATAAAAAAATATTTATAGAATGTATAATTCCTAAATACACACATTTGGGATTCTCGCCTGTGTTTTGGAGTTCGTGCACTGTGCTGATATCCTCCTTGGGATCTAAGGGAGGAGATGGGAGCACTGATGGAGTTGTCCGTATGCAGTGAAGATGGTCCTTAAAACCAAACGACACAAACCTTTTCCACCTTAGGGTGCAGAGGTTAGCCAGAGAGAGCGCCATGTTATCATGTAAACTGCTTCCAGTTCAGTCCTCGGTCCTTCAGGGATTGTCTAATGTTATCCTCCCAGCAAACTATGTGTCGTCCTGGAGATCTGGATCCCTGGCTATTGTCTGCCCATATGTGCACCACTCAGAATATATTTCGCGGCCGCGTGAAGCCATTTTATCTGATCCAAGCTCCGAATTCTGACATCGTAAATCAGGGAAATTGGACTCCTGAGATGTAGTAGAACTAAATTTAATGTCGACGTGTTGTCACGTGCTGGCCTTCTAAGCACGTATACACTGCTTAGACAGCGCAGACTACGCTGGCTTGGCTGTGTTCACCTTTTTTTTTTTTTTTACCCACACGTCAAAAATAGAATTTTTTTCCAGGTAGCGTAGGGCAGAGCAACCTAAACTTTGAGGTAAAGACAGGAGTGCGACAGGGATGCCCCTTATCAACCACTCTATTTTTAACAGTCATAGACTGGGTGATGCGACAGGCATCAGAGGGCAGTCCAAGAGGAATAAGAAGGACTACGTTTTCTACATTGGAAGATCTGGAATATGCAGATGACATTGCACTACTAGCACATTCACATCAACACATCCAGGAAAAAACGGATAGACTTAATAAGTGGGCCTGAACATCAATCTAAAGAAGACAGAGGTCATGACACTCAACGTGAGCAACCCCGAGCCCATATCAGTAAGGAATCAACAACTGGAACAGACAGACACCTTCACATACCTAGGATGCATAGTAACACCAGACGGCGGAGCAAGCAAAGACATCAACAACAGAATAAACAAAGCAAGAACAGCCTTTTACTGTATAGTCTAAACAACATCCTCTCCGTACAGCACAAGCACAAAATTAAGATTATATCAGAGATGTGCGCTTTCTGCGCTTCTCTATGGTCCGGAATGCTGGAGAGTAACAGAGAAGGAAATGTCGAAATTGTCCTCTTTTCACACAACCTTCCTAAGAAAAAGGAAATGAATCTTTTGGCCGAATACCATCACCAACCAAGATCTGCTTACTCGGAGCAAGCAAGAGGACATGCACCCCATCATAGCTGGCAGACGCTGGAGTTGGGTTGGCCATGTCCTCAGAAGAGACTCCGATGCCATCACAAGAACTTCTATGTTATGGACCACTGAAGGAAAACGAAAGAGAGGCCGACTAAAAACAACTTGGCGGAGGATTGTGGAGGCTGAGATGCAAAGAATGAACCAGAGTTGGGGCACTGAACGAAGGATGGCCACCGACCGAGCAAAGTTGAATCAATTTGTTGCTGCCCTACAAGACGCCACCATGCGTGATGGCCACTGACTGCTTTTTTGACAGAGCATGAAGCACGGGTTTTGGAGTGAACGATTCGTGACAAAGCTTGAGTTGTAAAGTTTTATGAATTGTAATGGTAAATCGGGGAAAATAGGTAGTCAATTCAGATTCAGTCGCGATGGGCATAAGATGGGAATGTGTTTTCTCCCATCTGTTAAAGTATCGAATGGTGAGCCATTTACTGCGACTGATTAAGACAGCAAGCCATAGTTTGGTTGCTTTTTGTGTCCACAAAAGATTGCACATGTTGTCGAGCTCTCTGGGCGCTCAAATGCCATCATGATAGTAAATTGCCGCTTGATGCAATTTAGAACAGTTTACGAATATTTTCAAGAAGTGTGCAAGATTTTTTTTCCAAGTTTTCAAGACCAGCAGTTTTCAAGACCAGCAGGCATGCATAAAACTGTAGTAGCTGATAGACAAGTGAAGTACAGACGGTTTTTGGTAGAAATAATCAACAGTGGCGGTGTAGGCCAGTCTTTGTACAAGATACCCAAAGAAATCACACAGTCGTTATAGAAGATAGAACTTTTGTCAGAATAAAAACTAATATTTAGAACTCAGAGTGACAGAATTTCAGCGACAGTCAAAATAAGAAGTTTACAACAGTTCTCAAGCCAGTTAGGCTAAGACAGCAGAGACAGATATATAGGGAGAAGAAACAGAGACTAAGGAGAAGGAATGAAAGAAGGAAGCAAAGACAATATATTTTTTGTGAATCTTCATGAAACAAAAGTTGTTGTACAAAAGCTGTAAACTACGGAGGAAGGTCGGGCAGAGTAATCCCCTTCCACATGATTTTGTCTGACATTGTGAAAAGATGTAAATCAACAGTTGCACGTTTTCCATTTCACCGATGTTAGAGTGAAATCTGTTCACCGTGAGTTTATCGTCATCCAGCATCTGTTCGTACAGCTGTTTGTTGTAGTAGATAGCATCACCATCATCATCAACCACCCACTGTTAGGACAGTGATCGACCATCCACTATACGCTTACACCATCAACACGCACGGTCACATTAAGTATGAACGCCATAGCTTTATTTCTCACGAGTGCATGAAACATACCTTTAGGTGTGTAAAATTGAATGATTTATTGATTTCGATGAGTCCGTCTCGTAAATTCAAGGCTTTAGTTCATCGAAGTGTTCAACGCGATAGACTGTGACAATAAAACAGGTCTCAGAAAGCTGGGCAGCGATCAATTAAAGAATTAAAAAGAAAACTACCAAGATGACGATTAGGAGATGAACGAGAAGGAGAAGATTAAGACGAGAAAAGAAGATGAAGAAGAAGAATTGAAACAGAAGAATACGAATAAGGCAAAGAAGAAAAACGGGACAGGAAGTAGCAGAAGATGCAAAACACCTAGTCTAATAGATTTTCCTGGCCTTTACAACTGGCAGACATCGCTTTTTTTCTGGTACATAAAATGTACCTGCAGCACAGGTGTGATAAACTTATGGTAACTGAGCCGTGGATAAGCCCAAGGGGTAAATGATATTTAAACGGCATTATTATGTAATTCAGTAATAAAATACCTGTACATTTATGACGAATAATTTTTCGTTATGACATTCACTCAGATCGGACTTGCATAAATGTATTTTTAGAAGTCGGTAGCGAGGGACAATTGCAGTAGAGTGTTATACGGCCAATGAAAGGGGTGGCGTGTAATAGATATTGATAGAAAGACATGCGGGCAGACAGATAAACGGACGGAATTACGAACAAACGTGCACACATACAGATAGATAGATAGATAGATAGATAGATAGATAGATAGATAGATAGATAGATAGATAGATAGATAGATAGATAGGTAGGTAGGTAGGTAGGTAGGTAGGTAGGTAGGTAGGTAGGTAGGTAGGTAGGTAGGTAGGTAGATAGATAGATAGATAGATAGATAGATAGATAGATAGATAGATAGATAGATAGATAGATAGATAGATAGATAGATAGATAGATAGATAGATAGATAGATAGATAGATAGATAGATAGATAGATAGATAGATAGATAGATAGATAGATAGATAGATAGATAGATAGATAGATAGATAGATAGATAGATAGATTGATTGATTGATAGATAGATTGATTGATAGATTAGTTATATATATATATATATATATATATATATATAAGGTTCAAAAAAAGAAAAGCATAGCTATCCGAGGGCGCGTTTTTATGAGTGTGTAAGTAAAATTTGGTGCTAGGGTATATAAAAACCAGCCTCAAATGTTCTTTACAGTGTCAAATGCACGTGTTGACCTGAATTGCATTCGTTTTTGTAATCGTTACAACGCAGTGGTCTTTAGTGTTTATGATGCAATTTTTGATCACAGCTCATGTTGCGCGCACGTGAAAGCAACAAAATTTGGGGTGAACACTATTCACTGACTACGCAACTGAAACCCTATAAAAGGATAACGCTACACACACAAAATTCAGTTCATTTTCAAGCAGACATTTATGGCGTCTCTATCGATAAATTTAAGGAACATTGCTCTTGGCCGACTGCATGCAGGCGAAAGTCAACGTCAGGTTGCCAGGCATCTAAACGTGCATCAGAGTACCATCAGTCGACTTTGGCACCTGTTCCAAGCCACTGGCTCAGTTGAAGACCGGCAACGCAGTGGACGACCCAGAGTGACAACAGTAGCGGAGGATCGCTTTATTCGGCTTCGTCACCTCAGAGACAGCTTTACAACAGCTTCCTCAACTGCCCAGTCATTGCCTGCAGGACGTCATGTGTCTGATCAAACTGTCCGGAATAGACTGCATGACGCTGGACTTTGAGCACAACGACCTCACCGAGGACCTGTCCTTACGCGCCGTCATCGCCAAAATCGACTTCTTTGGGCCAACCAGCATCGTCCCTGGGCAGCTGACAATCAATGGAGACGTGTCTGGTTTAGTGACGAATCTTTCTTTTTGTTGCAGCGTCATGATAGACGGCGTAGGGTCTACCGTAGGCGAAATAAACGTTTTGCCCAAAATTGCGTTGATGAAGCTCCGCCGCACGGTGGTGGAGGTGCAATGGTGTGGGGAATGATCAGTTACAACGGAAGGAGTCAATTGGTGCACATTGAAGGAGGCTTGAATGCGCAACGATACGTCAATGAAATTCTTCGACCCCATATCCTTCCACTTTTGGCTGCCCAACATGTAATCAGAACTAATAAAGTTTTCGAAAAGTCTACGAGTGTATGAATAGGGACTGAGGTTGTTTCTTAGGTTATGTGGAAGACAATTCCAAAGATGAGCAGCAGAGTACGCTAAGGTGTTCTTGAATAAGTCAAGCCTAGGCTTGGGCACTTGCAATTTGTTAAAGCGTTGACTGCGTCTTTCGTTGTATTTGAACATTGGCCACTGATATGCTGGAGCATTATGGGACAGGATTTTGTGAACAAACGTAGTTTTGTTAATCAGAAGGCGGTTTCTTAAGGGCAGTATTTGAACATTTTTATATAGATCTACACACTGAGTTAGGCAGTTGTCAGAGACTAGACGCATTGGACACTATAGATAGATAAATAGATAGATAGATAGATAGATAGATAGATAGATAGATAGACAGACAGACAGACAGACAGACAGACAGACAGACAGACAGACAGACAGACAGACAGACAGACAGACAGACAGACAGACAGATAGATAGATAGATAGATAGATAGATAGATAGATAGATAGATAGATAGA